>JAKOGI010001557.1:0-165000 GCA_029747015.1 Carnegiea gigantea | reverse complement strand
AAAATCATTATCATTGGGAAAAGAACACACTTTCTAAAAGGAAGTCAACCATAGAACTTTTCTGAATGCTTGGTAGAACATCAGAAAATGATGTTCCTTTGTTTTTTTTCTTAAAAAAAATGAAAATCATGAAATAAGAAAAATAAATGCAATTGCAACAAACAGTTGAAATTAACTTCAGGTTAGAAGCAATATAATTATCTTGGACATTAATCTTATATTTAGTCTAGCTCCACTCAAGAATCTCCAAGGAATCCCTACAGTTCTCTCTACATATTCATTAAAACCATCAATTCCTTTTGAAAGATTCATTTATATTAGCAGACTGCATGTTAGCTTCTACACCTAATATCCTTCTTTCTTTCAAGACTATAGAACTCATTTTCTATAAGGAACAAACACAAATAGCGCAAGCGAGCTAATGAAAGCCTAAGCGAATGGTTATCAGTGCAATGGTTTGGATAAGATCTTACTAGGTAGTTTTTTCATTTACACACTCAGTTATTTTAGCATTGGATTTGAAAATCAAAAAGATGACTACGTTATACTCTACAAATGTCTTCATCAAGGGGCAATAAAAGAGAGCTCCTCATAGAGTTTGAGAGAACTCATTAAAAATATAAGCTGATTCAAAGATCAAAGCTAATACTGATGCAGAATAAATGACAGTGTTGATCCTCTTTGAATACAGTGCTTCATGTCACTCTTAACTCTGGACTCTGCCCTTCCTTCTTGATGATAATATTATCTGTAATTTCTTCTTCAAGGACTTGCCCAGTCTTTGAAGATTTGGGATCTGCAATAGCTTTACATTGCTTTCTACTCCTTAGATACGAACGGAACGTTGCAATGATAGCTTCAATCTTTGAATCAGCTAAGAGCCTAAGATATTAGGTAAATTCTCTTAAAACTTAGTGGGAAGCTATCTTTTATTATAAATGCATGTTTATTATGTTTGGGAGTAATCTAGAGATCCAATGGCCCAATAAAAGACTCAAGCAACCCTTTAGTCTTTTGAGCCCCAATTTAGTTCAGAACCAGCTCATCTTGTACCTTATGCTTTACTACCTTATATCTGAGACACATCAGGACTTCTTAAACATATCCGAAAGTTCCCATTCAGAGAGGTATGCCAAAGAAATCATGCCTGGAAGTCTAAGCAATTCAAAACATGATGCTCAATACTTAAAAAAGGAGCTTTTATCATTTTAGATAACAAATAGTAACATATTATATGCTTGGTGTTATCCTAGGAACACCACTTGGATAAGCAGTAAGTAATCCATCTTCCAAGCGCAAGGTTGTGGAGTTCAATCCCACCCAATCTCCCACGCAAGATTACTTCCTTCGTAACAAGCAGCGCTACACCTCCCAACCATCAAAGAACAGAAGGGAAAAAAGGATCTTTTTATTAAAAAAAAAAACTCAAACAAAGGAGAAGAGATGCAGTTATCAGAAGACAAAGAATGTCACATTCCACCAATGTATTCCATTTATTGGAAAGTAATCACATAATTACAGGCAAGTCATACCTGTTTTTCCCTCAACAAATGTGCATGATCATCATAGGATATCTGCTCCCATCTTATTACCTAGTTCAGGCATTGAAAGGAACACTTAGGTATAAAGCAAATGAAGAGATCAAAACAACTGACTGTCGATGGAACGCAGTAACTTAATCTGAATTAAACCTCGTAATGAAATATCATGTAAAACCTTGCAATAGGTTCGTGCGTAGAGGAACCGCTCTCTAGTTTTGCATCCTCCCCCATAGTAGCAGCAGCCCCATGAAAATCCAATAGACACCCCCCAAAAAAGGTAACCTAAGGACCTGGGAACATAAACTATAGGAATGAAAAGAAAACCAGAAAAAGGAACATACAAAGCAATGTAGCGACCAACATCATATGAAATTCTAATATTGGAGAGCCCTTGAAAGTGGTTTCTTTTAAAGAGAGATTTTTCTCATAATGCAAAGAATTTTCCTAGCAATGGATATCATTTTATGAATGTCTTGTGGGTGGTTGCAACTTATAATCAATAACTTTCATATCAGAGAACCCTCCAGTCATTTCAAAACCCTTCCGCAATATTATTCCATTGCATCTATATAAAGAAATTAAAGATTGTTCTTAGCATAGAATGTTGCCATGATTTGCAACATTATTCCGTTTTATATGTCCTAGTCCTATCAATGATCCTCAAAAATCCATTTGCTTCTGTTACAGTAAACAAGGAGCTCACATAAGAAGAAGAAGAAAGAGGAACTCGATGATTACTACGACAAATATCAGGGTAGAAATGAAATAGAGTAGAGAGAGAAAGAGATTAGTGAGAGAGGTTGGACAATATTCATTGCCATCATGGTACAAGCGTATAAATGCACTATTCCATTACCCAAGCTCCTACATTGCCGCTGCCTTCACCAACAAACTGCCAGCTCAGCTCCCTTAGCTAACTACCAAAATAGCCACAAAAAAAAAAGAAAAAAAAATAAGTTTTTGGAATTTAAGCTACTAAAATTAGAAATCCCTGCATCAATGCCCCTTTCTTAAAAGCCTTGACCTCAAGGCTGAAAGTTAGGATATCTCTATTCCAACACATCAGCATATTCCCAGCTGGCCTGGTCCCCAGATAACCCATCCCATTGAACTAGATACTGCACAACTACAATATTTCTTCTCTTTACCATTTTAGTGGCCAGTACCTTGATTGGTACTTTGGAATCTATCGTGTTAGTACCCTGTAACCAATTGGGTATGAATGGTTGGGCAAGTAGGGTTCCCACAAAAGCCTTAAGCTGGGACACATGAACTGTAGGATGTATCTGAGATGATTCAGGTAAATTTAATTTGTAAGCAACAGGTCTAATCTTGTCCACAACTTGGAATGGACCAAAGTATTTTGGCCCTAAATTCTCATTAGTTCATCTTTGCACACTCATTTGCCCGTAGGCCTACAACTTTAACCACACCTAATCTCTCACTAAAAACACTCTATCAGACCTTCCTTTATCAGCTACCTGCTTCATTCTCTCTTATGCTCTTTGTAAATTCAGATGTACCTGCTTAAGCATTTCCTCTCTTCTTTGCACGGTTCTATCTACTGCCTTATTACTGGATTCCCCAGGAAGGTAAGGTAAATAAACTGGAGGCTCCTGATTATACAGCACTTCAAATGGAGTCCTTTAAATAGCAAATTGAAAGGTGGTTCATACCACTATTCAGCCATGGGAAGCCACATCACCTATTTCCTAGGATTTTGGACACACATACACCTTAAATAATTCTCCAAGCATCTATTGAGAACCTCCGTTTAGCCATCAGTCTAAGGATGATAGGCTAAAGACAAGAGGAGCTCAACACCAAGGACAGAAAATAATGCCTGCCAAAAAGAGCAGAGGAAGATGGTGTCTCTATCACCAACAATGCTCCTTGGAAGTCCATGCAACTTATATATGTTATCAAGATAAACTTGGGCTACCATTTCAATAGAGTGAGGATGGGAAAGGGCCACAAAATGTGCATACTTACTAAGTCTGTCCACCACCATCAAAATAACTTCCTTACCTTGTGATTTGGACAAACTCTCAATGAAATCCATAGAAATATCTACCTACACTTTCTCAGGAATAGGTAGGGGTTGTAGCATCCTTGGATATGCACTGTTATCATACCTACAAGCTTGACAGACAGTGCATTGCTTGATAAACCCTTGTACTGACTTAGTCATTCCTTCCTAGAAAAATAGCTGCTTGAGTCTTTTGAGGGTAACATCTCTACCTGATGGCCACCCTGGGGTGAGGTATGTACCCACTACAAAATTTTCCCCCTAAGGGCCTCATCTGACCCCACCACCAACTTTCCTTTTCTTCGAAGTCGACCATTTACCAGCTGATACTTTGGAAATAAATCAGAATTGTGTTATTTTTGCTGAATAATGTGCTGCAAATGATGATCGTTAGACTAAGAATGTTCAAGAAGCTGCAATAGATCAGACTAAATGTGAGAGAGAGCCATCAACAATAAAGAAGCACCAAACACCCTAGATAAAGCATTTGCCACTATGTTTTCTACTCCACTCTTATATTGAATGATGTAATCAAACCCCATCAGCTTGGATAACCAACACTGTTGAAAAGGGGTTGTAATTTTTGGTTCAAGCAAATGTTTCAGACTCTTTTGATCAGTTTTGATGATAAAGGGCCTACCAAGGAGGTATTGTTCCCATTTTTGCACAGCAAAAACAATGGCTAATTTTCTGTCATTTAGGCCCAAGCTTTTTGCCGATGAAGTCTATAGGGTGCCTCCCTTGCTGCAGGACAGCCCTAATTCTACAGCTAGAAGCATCAGCTTCTACTTCAAATGGTTTATCAAAATTAGGCAAGGCTAACACTGGAGCTGAAACCAATGCTGATTTTAGGGATTTAAAAGACTGTGCTGCCTCAGGATTCCAAACAAAACCCTGTTCTTTTAAAAGATCTATAAGAGGCATGCTTATGTTAGCATAACCTTTTATCAACCTTCTATAGTAGCCAGTCAAGCCAAGAAAGCTCCTCATATCCTTTTGTGTCTTTGGCTCAGGTCAATTAGCAATCACCTCAATCTTCTTTGGGTCAATCTCCATCCCCTTTCCAGATATAAAATAACCTAGATATTCTACCTTTGACATGTCAAAAAAACACTTACTGAGTTTGGCATACAGCTTACGTTGCCTCATTAATAGGAGGACCTTCTCTAAATGTACCAGCTGGTCGGCCACATTGGCACTATAAACCAGGATGTCATAAAAAAGAAAAAAACCAGCACAAATTTCCTAAAAAAGGATCTAAAAACCTCATTCATCAAGGCCTGAAAGGTGGCCAGGGCATTAGTTAAAATAAATGGCATTGCTAAAAATTCATAATGCCCAAAGTGTGTTTTAAAAGATGTCTTTGGAATGTCATCAATATTCATCCTCACTTGGTGATAGCCAACTCTCAAATCTATCTTGGAGTAGACAACAGCCCCTACATGCTCATCCAACAGTTCTTTAATCACAGTAATAGTAAGTTTATCCTTGACTGTGTACTTGTTAAGTTCCCTATAATCAACACATAATCTCCATGTCCCATCTTTTTTTCCCACTAACACCACATGTGAGGCAAATGGACTAGAACTGTTCCGTATCACACCTCTATCCAACATTTCTCCCACTAACTTCTCAATAATGTCTTTATGCCTTAAGGGATATCTATAGGGCCCGAGGTTGATTAGAGAAGTTCCCTCCTTCAAGGGAATTTTATAATCAAAAGGGCCTTTAGATGGCGGCAAGGTAATTGGCTCCAAGAATAAATCACCATAGGCCCCTAAGAGTTGCTATACTTCAGGGGGGTGTAACCTACTTGTCTTCAATTTCTAAGGTCATATAGCTACTATTAGGCACCTGTATAAGCTCTAGCATGTGAAGGTAAGAGGTAGCCTTAAGGGCTTTGGATAATTGCCCTTGAGGCATCAACTGAAGTTTCTTGGTACTCATGCCCCTCAAAACATGGTGTCTTTCTTGATAAGTGAATTCCATCCTGAGGTTCTTAAAGTCCCACTCAATGGTCCCAAGAGTGGAAAGCCATTGTACACCAAGGACTAGATCACAACCACCTAAGGGCAAAAGAAGAACATCTGCCACAAACTCCGTACCATGTAATGTCCACTTGAACCCTCTGCATATAAACTAACATTGCATAGTATTTCCATTAGCAATTGCAATTGAATGCTTAGCTATAGGTTCTAGTCTGCACCCCAGTCTCCTTGCCAACTGCTCATCCAAGAAGTTATAAGTGCTTCTAAGTCTACCATGATGTGTAAAATTTTCTTCCCTATGTGTCCATTCACCCTCATAGGCTGGAAACTAGAATTTTCACTCGTAGCATTGATGGATATCTGAGGGACCACCTCCAACTGATGGAGGTCCATCCCCTAACATGATCCATGGCCATCAAGGGAGCCCAAAAGGTCCAAACCTCATGTCCAAGATGCAAGAAACCAACCTAAGGGAACAAGGAAATTATTTCCTCAAAACTGGAATTTCAGGGGTGCACAAACCCGATTTTGTGCACGTTATTTCCTAAACTTCCCAAGGGTAAAATCGGGTTGCAGGAAGCCTAAGTTTAAGTTCAAGATGTGCTCTTTCCATCAAGACCTCTTGCAAGTCATTTGGAGTTCATTTGATACCTCAAAACCTCAGGCAAAGTCAATCACTACATCCTGGCGCTGAACTGGGCAGGGCTGAAACAAGAGGTTGTTTGGTGGCCCATTTCTCCTCTATTTGGGTTGAAACTTTTATGGTTTGAAAGTACTTTAAAAATATTATCAAGTGACCATAAAAAAACCTCAGCCAAATTACACTCATGAGGAGCTATTAACCACCAAAACAAGGGAAGAAACACCCTTTTAACCGGGTAATGGGGCAGCCGGGTACAAGAGAGAAGAGTGAGGTGTTTTATTGCTCTAACCCATGCTTAGCCACTTGCAAGAGTCATCATGAAGGGTACTTAGCTGCCAAGAAGCTTCCATTCACCCCTAGGCCGACACATCATCCTCAAGATTAGCATTGAAGAGGTGTCAAGTGGAGGATGCATCTACCCTTTTTGTTTTGATATGATCTTATGTATTTTTGCCTAGTTTAGCTTATAGTGCAACCTAGGGCCTATGATTTGTACTTGGAACTTTTGTATTAATACCCCCACAAGCCCTTGGCCGGCCACTCAAGCTTGTTTATTGAATGAAAGTTGAGCTTTGCTCCTTTGAATCCTCAAACTCTCTTCTAGCTTATCTCATCTTTTGGCCAAGTTGAGTGGTGATCTAGTAAGAGTCTTAACTTCCTTCTTGGTGGTGTTTCTGTATCCAAGAGGTTGTTAAGGGCCCTAACATCAAACCTTGGTGGTGTTTCTGTATCCAAGGTAGGTGTTAGTTCCGGATCTATCCTTCCCAACTCAAGGTGAGTTTGTGAATTCAAAGTTGCCTTGTTGTTACCTTCCATTGCTTTCATCTCACCTGCATTCCTATCCTCTTGGGTTTTCCTTGAGGATACATCATATTTGGTATCAGAACAAAGGTTTCCCTAGGCCTAAGCTTGCTGCCCAACACCCTTCCAAACACCCCAAACACATTCCCCCTCAAAAACACCAAACCGTGCTCCAGAGATTTTCACCATCCAGAAAAACGGCACGGTCAGCCCGTGCCATGTCGCACTACCGTGCCACCCCTTTCCCAGCCACATCTCAACTTCGCTCCCGTCCAGAACCAGAGCACGGCCACCCCGTGCCTAACAGCACTCCCGTGCCACATTCAGGCCGTGAGGTTTCCCCTTGTTTCAACACAAGCACTACTAGCATGACCATGGAGGAAAAGTTTGAGGCTCTCATAAGGAATTATGAGGCCTTGAAGCTACAGAATGAAGAGATTAAAGGTCAGAACGAGTATTTGAGGCGACAACTTGGAGACTCCTTGAAGCAAAAACGAAAGGAGATTAGAAGTTCCCGATCTTCTAACTCTTCCGACTCCGAGCCGGAAGCAAGAGAAGCCCCACACTTGAGCTCGTCAAGTGAAGAGGAGGCTTATAGAAGATCAAGAAGAGGAAGGCGGACAACCTCTCACCAAGGAGACATTAGAGTGGAGATTCCAGAATTTGAAGGGAAGCTAGACCCCGATGAGTTCTTGGAATGGATGCAAACCGTTGAGAGAATCTTTGACTACAAAGAGATTTCCGAGGGAAATAAGGTAAAACTTATGGCCCTTAAACTTCGTAAATATGCTTCTCTTTGGTGGTCCAACCTTTGTGCTAAGAGAGTTAGGCAAGGGAAGGGAAAGATTCGAACATGGGAAAAGATGAAAACCAAACTCAAAGCCCGTTTCCTACCCCCATCTTACCTACAAGACAATTATTCCCAACTTCACAATCTCACCCAGGGGAACTTGAGTGTTGAGGAGTACACTAGGGAATTTGAGAAGTTGTTAATCAAGTGTGACTTGAGAGAGCCCGAAGAGCAAACCATAGTGAGATATTTGGGTGGGTTAGATCCTAGGTATGCCCATGTGGTGGAATTGCAACAATACACCACTTTTGATGAGGTGTGTGTCTTAGCCCACAAAGTTGAGCAACAAAGGAAATCCAAGCTCTACAAAAGAGAACCTCCCAAACCCTTTCCCAAGAGCCAACCTTTCAACAAGGGGAGCTCTTATCCACCTCCCAAACCCACGGTTACTACACCCTCACCTCCACAAAAGAACCAAGCCCCACAAAAGACTCCACCTTCCCAAAACCGTCCCAACCCTAAGCCAAATGACCAAAGGAGATGTTTCAAGTGTCAAGGTCTTGGGCACATTGCTTCGGAGTGTCCAAATAGGAGAGTTATCACCTTGGCCGAGTGGGATGAGAGAAGAGAAGAAGAGGGAGAAGAGGAGGAAGAAAGAGAAGGTGTGTATTACATGGAGGAACGAGAAGAAGTGATTGAGGAAGCGGATGAAGGAGAGTTACTTGTATTGAGGAGAGCTTTGAGTACCAAAAGAGGAGAGCATGAAGAACAAAGGGAGAACATCTTCCATACACGTTGCACCATTCAAAGCAAAGTGTGTTCCCTCATCATTGATGGTGGGAGTTGTGCAAATGTGGCTTCCGTGACTATGGTAGAGAAGCTTGGCCTTCAAGCTTCGGCTCATCCTCACCCCTACAACATTCAATGGCTAAATCAAGGTAAGGGGTTGCAAGTTAATTCAAGATGCTTGATTTCATTCTCAATTGGGAAGCACTATCATGGTGAATTGTGGTGTGATATCATCCCCATGAATGCATGTCACCTTTTGTTGGGGAGACCTTGGTTGTTTGATCGGAAGGTCATACATGATGGCTATCTAAACACCTACAACTTCCACAAAGATGGGAAAAGGATCACCCTTGCCCCATTAAGCCCTTCCCAACTCCACAAAAGTAAGCCCCAACCAAGCCATGAACATTCGGACATGCTTCTAGCCGTAAGTGAGCCTCTCCTTAAGGCTTCTCACCATGAATTCAAGGCCTTCAAGAAGTGGATCCTAGCCACCCTTGAAGAATCCGAAACCTCCACTCCATCACACCCCCTAGCCCTTTCCCTCCTTGAACACTTTAGCCATGTCTTTCCCGAGGAAATACCTCCCGGCTTACCACCACAAAGAACCATCCAACACCACATAGACCTCATACCCGGTTCCATTCTCCCAAACAAACCGGCTTATCGGACAAACCCCAAAGAAACCATGGAAATCCAAAGGCAAGTTGATGAGCTTATGGATAAGGGGTTGATTAGAGAGAGCTTGAGCCCTTGTGCGGTTCCGGCCCTCCTTGTGCCAAAGAAAGATGGGAGCATGCGTATGTGTGTTGATAGTCGAGCAATCAACAAGATAACCATCAAGTATAGATATCCAATTCCCCGCCTTGAGGATATGCTTGATGAGTTATATGGTTCTAGTGTGTTCTCTAAGGTGGATTTGAGAAGTGGTTACTACCAAATCCGCATTAGAGAGGGAGATGAATGGAAGACGGCCTTCAAAACCAAAGGAGGCTTGTATGAGTGGCTAGTCATGCCATTCGGATTGTCAAATGCTCCAAGTACCTTCATGCGGCTCATGAACCAAGTGTTCCGGCCCTTCATTGGCAAATTCGTTGTGGTGTATTTTGATGACATCCTCATCTATAGCAAGAATGAAGAAGAGCACCTTCAACATCTCACACAAGTCATGAAGGTTCTAGAGAAGGAGAAGCTCTATGGTAACCTCAAGAAGTGTGCATTTTTCACTCATGAGGTAACCTTCCTTGGGTACATTGTCACAAGTGAAGGCATCAAAGTTGATGAGAGTAAAGTGGAAGCAATTCGGTCTTGGCCAACCCCCAAGAGTATTCATGATGTGCGAAGTTTCCATGGGCTTGCCTCATTCTATAGGCGGTTCATTAGAAACTTTAGTACCATTATGGCCCCTATGACCGAGGTTATCAAAGGTGCATCGTTCAAGTGGACTCCCAAGGCTCAAGAAGCCTTTGAAACCATCAAGTCCAAACTCACCCAAGCACCGGTTCTTGCCTTGCCATGCTTTGATAAAGTGTTTGAGGTAGAGTGTGATGCGTCGGGAGTTGGCATTGGAGGAGTTCTCACTCAAGAAGGGCGGCCCTTAGCCTTCTTTAGTGAGAAGCTTTGTGACTCAAGGAGGAAGTACTCCACTTATGATAAGGAGTTCTATGCAATAGTGAGGTGCCTTGAGCATTGGAATCATTACTTGGTGGCTAGTGAGTTCATCTTGCACTCCGATCATGAAGCCTTGAAATACATTCAAGGGCAACATAAACTTAACTCACGGCATGCCAAGTGGGTGGAGTTCCTCCAATCTTTCAACTTCACCATCAAGCATAAGTCCGGAAAGCTCAACCAAGGAGCCGATGCCTTGTCAAGGAGGCACTTATTGCTATTCCAACTTGATGCTTGCATTCTTGGGTTTGAGCATTTGAAGTCCCTCTATGAGAATGATGAAGATTTGGGAGAGCTCTGCAAGGAGTGCCTTCGACATCCCAAAGGTGACTTCCTTGTCCAAGATGGATTTTTGTTCAAGGGATCGAGATTGTGTGTGCCTAAGTGTGGCACAAGAGAGTTACTCATACGTGAGGCCCATGGAGGATCTCTTGCCGGTCACTTTGGAGAAAACAAGACCCTTATGATGTTAAGGGAACATTATTATTGGCCAAGTATGAGTAAAGATGTCCAAGATGTGTTGAAGAGATGTGCAACTTGTCAAGTGGCCAAAAGCCACCTCCTACCCCACGGCTTATACACTCCCTTACCTACTCCCAATCATCCTTGGGAGGATGTGAGCATGGATTTTGTTCTTGGCCTTCCAAGAACACAAAGGGGTAAAGATTCGATCTTTGTTGTTGTTGATCGTTTTTCTAAGATGGCCCATTTCATACCTTGTACCAAGACCAATGATGCCACCCACATTGCCGAATTATACTTCAAGGAAGTAATGAGGCTACATGGCATCCCTAGATCCATTGTTTCGGATAGGGATACCAAGTTCCTTAGCCATTTTTGGGTGACACTTTGGAAGAAGATGGGAACCAAGCTCAAGTATAGCACTTCATGCCACCCTCAAACGGATGGGCAAACCGAAGTCACCAACCGGACTTTGGGAACCCTCTTAAGAGTGCTAGTGAAATCCAACATCAAAGCTTGGGACTTAGCCTTGCCACAAGCCGAATTCGCTTTCAACAAGTCACCTAGCAAAGCCACGGGCTTATCTCCATTCAAGGTAGTCTATGGGATGGATCCCTTGAGTCCCCTTGATCTTGCTCCAAGAGAAATGAATGCGAAGCCTCACATGGAGGCTAGCAAGCGAGTCGAAGAGATCCAAAAGCTCCATGAAACCGTGAAGGCCAAAATTGAGAAGGCCAATGCCTCATACAAAGACCATGCCAACAAGCATAGAAAGAAGATGGTGCTTCACCCCGGTGATTTGGTATGGGTTCACTTAAGGAAGGAACGGTTTCCTTCTAAGAGGAAGAGCAAATTGATGCCAAGGGCCGATGGTCCTTTTGAAGTATTGGAACGCATCAATGATAATGCATACAAGATCAATTTGCCCGGTGAGTATGGAGTTTCGGCTACTTTCAACATAGCCGACCTTAGCCCTTATGAGGAGGATGATAATCTTATCAATTTGAGGGCAAATTCTCTTCAACAAGGGGAGGATGATGGAGGTCCATCCCCTAACATGATCCATGGCCATCAAGGGAGCCCAAAAGGTCCAAACCTCATGTCCAAGATGCAAGAAACCAACCTAAGGGAACAAGGAAATTATTTCCTCAAAACTGGAATTTCAGGCGTGCACAAACCCGGTTTTGTGCACGTTATTTCCTAAACTTCCCAAGGCTAAAATGGGGTTGCAGGAAGCCTAAGTTTAAGTTCAAGATGTGCTCTTTCCATCAAGACCTCTTGCAAGTCATTTGGAGTTCATTTGATACCTCAAAACCTCAGGCAAAGTCAATCACTACATCCTGGCGCTGAACTGGGCAGGGCTGAAACAAGAGGTTGTTTGGTGGCCCATTTCTCCTCTATTTGGGTTGAAACTTTTATGGTTTGAAAGTACTTTAAAAATATTATCAAGTGACCATAAAAAACCTCAGCCAAATTACACTCATGAGGAGCTATTAACCACCAAAACAAGGGAAGAAACACCCTTTTAACCGGGTAATGGGGCAGCCGGGTACAAGAGAGAAGAGTGAGGTGTTTTATTGCTCTAACCCATGCTTAGCCACTTGCAAGAGTCATCATGAAGGGTACTTAGCTGCCAAGAAGCTTCCATTCACCCCTAGGCCGACACATCATCCTCAAGATTAGCATTGAAGAGGTGTCAAGTGGAGGATGCATCTACCCTTTTTTGTTTTGATATGATCTATGTATTTTTGCCTAGTTTAGCTTATAGTGCAACCTAGGGCCTATGATTTGTACTTGGAACTTTTGTATTAATACCCCCACAAGCCCCTTGGCCGGCCACTCAAGCTTGTTTATTGAATGATAGTTGAGCTTTGCTCCTTTGAATCCTCAAACTCTCTTCTAGCTTATCTCATCTTTTGGCCAAGTTGAGTGGTGATCTAGTAAGAGTCTTAACTTCCTTCTTGGTGGTGTTTCTGTATCCAAGAGGTTGTTAAGGGCCCTAACATCAAACCTTGGTGGTGTTTCTGTATCCAAGGTAGGTGTTAGTTCCGGTTCTATCCTTCCCAACTCAAGGTGAGTTTGTGAATTCAAAGTTGCCTTGTTGTTACCTTCCATTGCTTTCATCTCACCTGCGTTCCTATCCTCTTGGGTTTTCCTTGAGGATACATCACCAACCCTTCTAACTCCTTTTCTTCATCAATTATTTCAGTCTCCACGGTCTCCTCCTCTTCCCCCAGAACCTCCACTGGAAACAACTGTTTGCCTATGCCATTGCATTTGTGCCCCCTCTCATAGGGCTGATCACATAGGAAACATAGTCCCTTGGCCATTTTCTCCGCTCTCATAGTTGCAGGAATAAATTTGGTTGGTTTTAATTGGGTTTGGCTTAGGGTTTTAGGAAGGCTAGGATTATTTAGCTCTGGATGTGTTTGGAAAATTTTGTGGGGTTATGTAGTTAGGAATAGGTGTAGGGAGCAATGGTTTAGAATTTGAGTTCAGACTTGGTCTAAAGGGTCTATGAGGAGGTAATTTCAAGGCTTGGACATGCTCTTCTTGAAACCGGGCGTATTCAATAGCTGATTCCAGGTCTTGGGGTTTGAAAGCCCTCACTACGGTTTTTATTGTAGGTTTCAGGCCTCCTATGAAGCTTTCTAGAAAATAAGCTTCAGGTATGTTGGGGTTTCTAACCAAAATGAGAGCCTTAAGCTCTTCAAATTTAGCCATATAATCATCTAAAGTACCTATTTGCTGCAACTTGTTAAATCCCTCTACCACCTTGCTACCAAGATCATCTCTAAATCGAGCATATACATCAATAATGACTTCCTCCCACGTCACATCCCTTCTTCCTATAATATAACTTCAAAACCAAATTTCTGCAGATCCTTCTAAGTGTAATGAAGCTAAGTCAACCTTCTGGTTATCAGGTATCCTACATAATCCAAAGTATCTAGTGCATTTTTTGATCCAACTTCTGGGGTCAATATCATCAAAAGAAGGAAACTCAACTTTTGGGTTAAATTGGATGTTAGTAGCTCCTTGAATGGCAGGAATAATAGGTGGTGGCCTAGGTTCCCCATTTCCCTTATCCTGTCCCAGCTGAACCAAGATCTGGGTCATCATCTGTTGGTTCTGTTGTTGTTGCTCCAGCATCTGCTATTGTTGCATGGCAATGTCTACATTTTGATCTTGAATTTGTTGTTGGAGCCACTGCCGTTGTCTCTCCAGAATGGCTCTCATATCTTCCTCCATCGATGCTAAATTCCTTGTTTGAGCCAGCTTTTCAAATTGATTACTAGGCCTCGACGATCGTAATGTTCTGATACTAATGTTACAGTAAACAAGGAGCTCACTCGAGAAGAAGAAGAAAGTGGAACTCGATGATTACTATGACAAATATCGGGGTAGAAATGAAATAGAGTAGAGAGAGAGAGGGAGAGAGATTAGTGAGAGAGGTTGGACAATATTCATTGCCATTTTCATTCATGGTGCAAGCGTATAAATGCACTGTTCCATTACCCAAGCTCCTGCATTCCCCCTGTCTTCACCAACAAACTGCCAGCTAAGCTCCCTTAACTAACTACCAAAATAGCAAAAAAAAATAAAAAAAGAAAAAAAGCAAGTTTCTGGAATTTAAGCTGCTAAAATTAGAAATCCCTGCATCAGCTTCTGAGTTATTTGTTCTTGAAATAATCTTCATTTTCATTCCTCATGTTCTCTAACCCATAGTTCATAGATGACTTAAGAGAAAGTCTTGAACAAGTGCATGTAGAATGGGAGGCAGGAAAGGCTTGGCTTTGTTTCTCCCAAAAAAAAAAAAAAAAGAAAAAAAAGAAAGAAAAAAAGAAAGAAAGAAAGAAAGAGGGAGGGAGAGGTATTTCACCTACATAGGGATGATTCTAGGGTTAGTCGATCTGTTGGAAAAGAACCTTCCATTTATATGTAAGATAGAAAACACAAACCCTACAGTTCATAGTTTTAATGCCCAACAACAAATATAAAGGATAATTTATTAGAAAAGTGATTCAACTAGAAGCAAACAGAAAATTTACAGCCGAATAACACCCTTTAGTCCTTCAAGAAAACAATACTATGGTTGAAGGGGCCTCACTTTTCAGTAAACTGAAAAGCTTCATCACACTTCAAGGAGGATCTTAGAGCAACCAATACATCCTGCAAGATGCTACCAGCTCAGTTCACAATTCCGAGGTGTTTCTTTTTTTCCCTCCTTTTATAAAAGCTTCATTGAAGAATAAAAAATATGCATAATGGAAAAGATTTTTGAATTACAGGACCACATCAAAATTTACCTGCAGATGAAGAACAAACCTAAAGAGGCGGAGGTGTACAATGCGAAACAAATTCAAGGAACAATAGCAAAGAGGATAAATACAACAACAGGCCATATAGTAAAGACCGCACAGTGAACCATTTGAAGCTGATACTCAAAAGATGTGGTTTGTTCTCCACAATAACATTCATAAAAATTATACCTACAAGTTGACATTTGACGATAAATAAGATGCTCTGATATATGTGGTGTTTGGCAAAGAGCTTTTAGGACCACATTTAGCTGTTTGACTAGATCAAAAAACTACTTTAGCTGTTTAGTAAAATAGCTTTTTAGAAGAGCTTTTTAGATCCAAAAAAAACTCATTTAAAAAAACTAATTGTATGCATTTTTTGAAAAATTAGCTTTTTGTCTCACAACTTTGTCAAAAATAGCTAATTTTACTAAATAATTTTTCTATAAATAGCTAATTCAAATAGGTAATATAAACTGGGCTTTATTTTCGAAAGTTCGACGTCGAGGTATAAAAGAAATGCCAAACATATGTTACGTAATCACTTCTTAGAACGTTCTCAGCTAAAGCTCTAGTTTTTGGAACTCTGGCCTGCCACGTCAGCAAAAGTTCCACAATTTTGGAACTTGCATTCCATCACTTTCCAATCTATGGAACTCTAATTTTAATCATCCAATAAAAATATTTGTCATGGACTCACCTTATAATACACAATCTATTTTTTTAATCATTTAAAAATTATTTACTTACTCAAAAAAAACAAAAATATATTAAAATATTCAAAAATTTGCAAGGTGGGGAGACACGCAGAGGCGTTCTCCCCAGCATTCAACTCTTCTCTCTCTCCTTTCATTTTCTGACATGTGGCATTTGTGGACCCACGTTCCTTTTTCCCCCTGTGCTGCTAATGCTCTTAGGAAACACCATCAGTAGGCCCAAGCACACCTATAATTTCCAACATTTTAAAACACTTCTTCGAATGATTTTTATCAAAATTAACATGAACGGTCTAAGAATCGGGGAGATTGCTATACACATATCTTCATTAGAAGTCACAGTGGAAAGTTTGAGGAAATTTTGAGCCCACTGATTGAAACAGCTCAAAGAGTTACTTTTTGTCCGATATCCACCTCTTGGACAGCCCAAAAAACTTACCGTTGGAGATATTATCGTGTACCTCCCTGTTTGGAAACTTCATTTGTAACCCTCATGTTCTTAAAATATAATTTATCTGCCTGACTTAAACATAGAATATTATTTACACCCAAAAATTCTAAAAAGATGCAGCATATTTCCTTTTTTTTAGGGGGTGGGGAGGATTGGTAAATAATATTTCAATAAATAACATTTTTAAATGCCAGGGTTAAAAGTAATATTTCTGAAAACCTCAGTGGACGTACATGAGGATATCTTGTTACTTTTGGGTAATGTTTTTGGCTCTGAATATTGTGAAGTAATTTGCATTGTTATCTACTTTTTCGAACGTAGTGGTGGGCTGTTAATGGTTTTTAAAAAGGGCTCTAACAGAAACAACCTCTTGGCAACTGGCCGCTAGATTTAGACAAACCCCTTCTCACACAACAGTGCGTTAGCAGGAAACTAGGGCATGGATGGATATGGTTTGTGATAATTGTCCTGTTTAAACTAATGTAAATGATGTGGAAGGATATTAAGACTCTTCCTAGAAGATGACCAGTATTCCTCTGTAACGTGATTTTTCTTTCATTTCTTGCGGTTTTTATTCCAAAAATACCTGGGAGCTTTAAGCCATCTATTACTTGCAGAGTTAACAGAAGTCATCCAATTCTCTAGATAAACAAGGGCGGAAAAAAGAAAAAACATGTGCGTCTACACACAGAGAAACAGAGAGAGTATGGGGAAGATATATCCACCTCTCCAAAGTCCAAGTAGAATAAAATAAAGGCAATATGAACTTAATTTGAGGTGGCTGCAGGAAGCTGATTATAAGGACAAGATTAGTTTTACCTTATTTGATTTCTTACATGTTAGGCATTCATCGATAACAAACTGAACCTACAAGTGATTGAAAACATTAACGTTAATAATATTGAATGCTCTTCTATAATTCTCAGAAATACGCATACCCAAGCAAGGCGATGAGTAGAAACATTAAACAAGGTGCAATTCTTAAAAAATTAGAAAGAAATAAAAAGCATAAAATGAGAACGAAAGCAGAAAAAGAAGACAAGGGTGAGCTCTTGAAGTACAAATTCCATCTTAGACACAGTAATGCTAATTATGATGTTATGACAAGAAAGAAATTTGACTAACCATATAATCAACATTATTGTTAAACAAGTATATACAGTTATTGAATGCAATTTTAGATATTGGATAAAGCACTCCAGAATGACATTGTTCCAAGACCCAGCTCGGCCTTCAGTAGAAAGCAACAAAGCCAAAGACTCCCAGTTACAGATTTCTAAATCATTTTGATAGTCAAACTATAAGTTTCTATCCATCAGCTAAGGATCTAGAAACCTTAGCTTCATAGCTTCATCCTAATAATCAACTATATGATGATGTGCCAAGCAAGGAAAAGGAGAGATTAAGTCTCTAAGACTCAAAGCAAAGCAAGAACAAAGGAAGGAAAAAGAGAAGACCAAAAACTAGGCTAAGCTAGCTTCAGTCCAAGCAAAAACTAGGCTAAGCTAGCTTCGGTCCAAGCAAAGAGAAGGAGAGATAATCTAATATGAAGAAGGATAAGACACACCACCTTAATCATACTAGGGCTCTTAATCACACTTAGGGATAAGACACACGACCCTAAGTAAGATTAAGACTCACTTGATCACCACTTTGATTAGCCAAATCAAAGATAAGCAAGAGAGAGTTTAAATGGGGGAGAATGATCTCTATCCTTTTATATATGTCAAATCTGAATATTACAACCTCGAATGAGCATATATATAGAGGGAAGGGCCTAAGGGACATTTACAAGCAGCCAAGAGATTCAAATGGATAGCCAATGGGAGCAAAGAACCAAAAAGTAAGCATAGTACAAAAGGTGAAAGTGACAGGCTATCTGTCGCTTTCAGTGCACAACCTCCAATTTTAAATAGCTATAACTTCTGCAATTCTTTCCCAAATCAGCTCCAACAGGTGTTGTTAGAAAGCTTGGAAAGTCTATTTTCAGATGGCTCAAGTTAGAATGGATTTAGAGCTACCGTTTGGAAGATGTGGGTCAAAACCTCCAGGTTGTTCAAACTAGATTAGATTCTGTAGCATTCTGAAAGTGACCCCATTTGACTTATTACCCGATGACTTAACCTAGAACTCTTTATATTTTCTGAAAGATGACATATTAAGGCTTCTAAAAAGTGGATTTCCAGCTTATTAAATCTAACTTAAGCTTGAATAGCTCACAAAACAAGGCTGATGTGCTGGATTCTGGGCAGATTGGGCAGCCATGATGTTCTTGATCATTTGAGCTAATTCTTGTGCCTTGGACTCCATACTCTCCAGGCAAATTGATCTTGTAGGCATTGTTGTTAATCCTCTCCAAGACTTTAAAAGGACCATCGACCCTAGGCATGAGCTTTGACTTGCGTTTAGAGGGAAAACGCTCTTTCCTTAAGTGCACCCAAACGAGATCACTGGGATTGAAGATGATTGCCTTCTATGCTTGTTTTCTTGGGCTTGATAAGAGGCATTGGATTGCTCAATCTTCCCCTTAATCTTGTTATGGAGCTCTTAGATCTCATGAACTCTCTTGGTTGCCTCCACATTAGGCTTGGAGTCCATGGGCCGTGGGGTGAGATCAAGAGGAGAGAGTGGCTCAATCCCATAAACCACCTTGAAAGGGGACATTCCTGTGGCCTTGCTAGGAGTCTTGTTATAGGCAAACTCGGCATGAATTAGGAGCTGATCCCATGACTTGAGATTGTACTTGATCAAGGTCCTCAAAAGTACTCCCAAAGTTCTATTAGTAACCTCGGTTTGCCCATCCGTTTGGGGGTGGCAAGTGGTGCTATACTTGAGCTTCATTCCCAATTTTTTCACAAGGTTACCCAAAAGTAGCTTAAGAACTTAGTGCCCCTATCAGACGCTATGGACCTTGGAATTCCATGGAGCCTAACCACCTCGTTGAACTACAAGTTGGCTATGTAGGTGGCATCATGGGTCTTGTTGCACGGGATGAAGTGTGCCATCTTAGAAAAATGATCAACCACTACAAGGATGGAGTCCTTATTCCTTTAAGTTCGTGGCAATCCAAGTCTGAAGTCCATGCTAACATCTTCCTATGGGAAACTTGGAACCGGCAAGGGTGTGTAAAGGCCTTGAGGAAGGGTGTGGCTCTTGGCCATTTGACACACTACACACCTCTTGATCACATCTTGTACATCCTTATCAATGCAAGGCCAAAATTAATGCTCCTTAAGCATGATAAGGATCTTTTTTCCCCAAAATGGCCGGCTAAGGACCCTCCACGGATCTCACGAATCAAGAGCTCTCTTGTACCACAATTTGGGACACAAAGCCATGCGTCCTTGAATAAGTATCCTTCTTGAACTAGGAACTCTCCCTTGGGATGCCTTTTGCATTCATTGAATAACTCACCAAAATCTCTATCCTCGACATATAGTGATTTCAAATGCTCAAACCCAAGAACGCAAGCATCAAGTTGAAACAATAATAGATACCTTCTTGAAAGAGCATCGACACCCTTGTTCAATTTCTCAGATTTGTGCTTGATGGTGAAGTGGAATGTTTGTAAGTACTCTACCCACTTGGCATGGAGAGAGTTGAGGTTGTGTTGCCCTTAGATGTACTTGAGGGCCTCATGATCCGAGTGTAAAATGAACTCATTTACCACCAAGTAGTGACTCCAATGCTTAAGTGACCGAATGATAGTGTAGAATTTCTTGTCATAGGTGGAGTACTTTCTCTTATAATCACAAAGTTTGTCACTAAAGTAGGCAATGGGGCGGCCTTCTTAAGAGAGAACCCCACTAATAGCAACTCCAGATTCATTACGCTCCACTTCGAAGATCTTTTTAAAGCACGGAAAAGCTAGCATCAGGGCTTGAGTGAGCTTCTTCTTGATCTCCTCAAAGCCTTGTTGTGCCTTTGGATGCCACTTAAATGATGATTGCTTGAGTACTTCAGTAATAGTGGTCGTGATTGTGCTAAAGTCCCGAAGGAACTGCCTATAGAAGGAGGCTAGTTCATGGAAATTTCGCACATTATGAATGCTTGAAGGTGTAGGCCAAGACTGAATGGCCTCAATCTTACTCTCATCCACCTTGATTCCTTGAGCCGTGACAATGTAGCCCAAGAATGTAACTTCTTGGGTAAAGAATGAACACTTCTTCAAGTTACCATAAAGCTTTTCTTTTTTAAGGACCTTCATGACTTGGATGAGATGATCAAGGTGTTCTTCCTCACTTTGGTTATAAACCAAAATGTTATCAAAGTAAACCACAACAAAGTGCCCAATGAATGGTCTAAACACTTTGTTCATTAGTCTCAAAAAGTGCTAGGGGCATTTGAAAGTCCAAAGGGCATGACCATCTACTCATACAATCCCCCTTTGGTTTTGAATGCGGTTTTCCACTCATCCCCTTCCCTAATCCGAATTTGGTAATACCCACTCCTTAAGTCCATTTTAGAAAAGACTCTTGATCCATGAAGCTCATCCAACATATCCTCCAATCTAGGTATGGGATGCCCATACTTAATGGTGATCTTGTTTATGGCTCGGCTATCAACACACATCCTCATTGAACCATTTTTCTTTGGAACTAGGAGGGCGGGCACGGCACATGGGCTAAGACTTTCCCTCATAAGACCCTTGGTTATCAACTCCTCAACTTGACTTTGGATTTCTATGGTTTCTTCTAGGTTCATTCTATAGGCTGGTTTGTTTAGGAGGATAGCACCAGGGATAAGGTTAATGTGATGTTGGATGGTTCTTTTTAGAGGGAGGCCGTGGGGTATATCTTCTGGGAACACATGGGAAAATTTCTCAAGTAAAGAGATGGCTAAACGGTGAGTTTGGGAGGGAGGAGTTTCGGTTTCTTCAAAGGAGAAGAGTAACCATTCTCTCAGGGCCTTGAACTCATGTTGTGAGGCCTTAAGGAAAGGTTCTCCAAGGGTAAGTAGCATCTCGGTTTGGTCTTGGCTCTTTTGTGGCTTGGACTTTGTGAGTTGAGAGGGAGAAAGTGGGGCTAGGGTGATCTTCTTTTCATCCTTGGTGAAGGTTAAGAAACCATCATACAAGATTCTCCTATGAAATAACCAAGTTCTCCCTAGTAGGACATGACAAGCATCCATGGGTATGACATCACACCAAAGTTCATCAAGATAAATCTTGCCTATACTTAAAGAAATAAGGCATCTAGAATTAACTTAGAGGCCTTTACCTTGGTTTAACCATTGAATGGCGTAGGGGTGAGGGTAAGCCGTGGCTTTGAGTTGGAGCTTCTCCACCATGCTTGAGGATGCGACGTTGGTGCAACTCCCACTATCAATGATGAGTGAGCACACCTTCCCCTTGTTGGTACATCTTGAATGAAAAATGTTCTCCCTTTGCTCATCTTGACTCCCCTTGAGGCCACTCAAAGTTCTCCTTAGGACAAGCACGTCCCCTTCATCCGCCTCTTCTATTACTTCCTCCACACTTTCCATGAGACACAAGTCTTTCTCTTCTTTCTCCTCTACTTGAGTTGCTTCATATTCGACCAAGGTGATAACTCTTCGATTTGGGACTCCGAGGCTATGTGACCTAAGTCTTGGCATTTATAACACCTCTGGTTGGAGTTAGTGCCAAACGAGGGTTTGTTTTATGGAGTTGGGTTCTTTGAGGGGGTGTTGGGAAGAGGGGTTGGGGGTTTAGGAGGGGTTTGGAAACTCCTCTTGTTAAAGGGTGAGCTCTTGGGTAAATGAGGTTTGGGTAGGTCTTTCTTGAAAGGTTTGGACTTCTTTTGTTGTTCAACTCTATGGGTTAGGACATAAGCATCATCAAAAGAGGAGTATTATTGAAATTCAACTACATGAGCATACCTTGGATGAAGACCACTCAAGTATCTCATAATAGTTTGATCTTCACTTTCTTGGATGTCGCATTTGATCAAGAGTTTCTCAAACTCCCTTGTGTATTCTTCAACACTCAAACTCCCTTGTTGAAGATTATGGAGTTTAAAGTAGTTATCTTGAAGGTAAGATGGAGTCAGGAAATGATCCTTCAACTTTGATCTCATCTTCTCCCAACTTCTGATCTTTGCCTTACCTCTCTTAGCCCTCTTCTTTATCAAGTTCTCCTGCCAAAGAGAGGCATATTTTCGTAGCTTAAGTGCTACTAACTTCACTTTCTTGTCTTCGGGTATATCTTTGCACTCAAAAACCCTCTCTACGATTTGTAGCCACTCAAGGAATTCATCTAGATCCAAACGGCCTTCAAACTTCGGAATCTCGACCTTGAAATCCAAGGAAGGGTTGGAGTTTCTTTGATATCTTCTTGCTCTTGGATGGCCTTCATCACTAGAGGAAGCAAAAGGCTTACTTTCCTCTCCTTCATTATTTTGCTCGAATTTGGAGGACTCATGAGAAGGAGGAATTTGAGGTTCCTTCTTTGGTTGCTCATGAATTTTGCTAGTTGCTTCTTCAAGTACTCATTTTGGCTCCTCACTTCTTCAAAGTTTCTCATGAGGGCCTCAACTCTTTCCTCCAAGCTCATACTACTAGTCATACTTGAGCTAGGTAGCTTTAGACTAGTGAAATAGCATGGACCAGAGCTGGCATGGTCGTGTTTAGGTGGCACGATGACCATACTAAATCTCTGTCGGGCACGGGTGGAAACAACAAATTTTATGGTTTGTGTTTGGGGATGTGTTTAGGTTGGAAGCTAGGCCAAGAGGGTAGCCTAAGCTCTGATACCAAATACGATGTGCCAAGCAAGGAAAAGGAGAGATTAAGTCTCTAAGAATCAAAGGAAAGCAAGAATAAAGGAAGGAAAAAGAGAAGACCGGAATCAAGGCTAAGCTACCTTCGATCCAAGCAAAGAGAAGGAGAGATAATCTAGTATGAAGACGGATAAGACACACCACCTCAATCACACTAGGGATCTTAATCACACTTAGGGATAAGACACACCCCCCTAAGCAAGATTAAGAGTCACTTGATCACCACTTTGATTAGCCAAATCGAAGATAAGCAAGAGAGAGTTCAAATGAGAGAGAATGATCTCTATCTTTTTATATATGTCAAATCTGAATATTACAACCTTGAATGAGCATATATATAGAGGAGAAGGGCCTAAAGGATGTTTACAAGCACCCAAGGGATTCAAATGAATAGACAATGGAAGCAAAGAACCGAGAAGTAAGCATAGTATAAAAGGTGAAAGTGACAGGCTGCCTGACGCTTTTAGTGCACAACGTCCAATTTCAAATAGCTATAACTTCTGCAATTCTTTCCTAGATCAGCTACAACAGGTGTTGTTAGAAAGCTCAAAAAGTCTATTTTCAGATGGCTCAGGTTAGAATAGATTTGGAGCTACCGTTTGTAAGTGATGGGTCAAAACGTCCAGGTTGTCCAAACTGGATCAGATTCTACAGCATTCTAAAAGTGACCTCATTTGACTTATCACCCAATGACATAACCTGGAACTCTTTATATGTTCCTAAAGCTAATTCGTCTTCTTAAATCCAACTTAAGCTTGAATAATCAAGCTCATAATACCAGGCTGATGCGCTGGATTCTGGACAGATTGGGCAGCTGTGATGTCCTTGATCCTTGGACTCCTTTTCTTGACTTGGTTGGATAGTAGGGATGTTGACTTGATCATTAGGGGCTTGATCCCCTTCATATGAAAAGACACCTCATGCAGTTTTGCACTGAACTATTAGGTAACTACTTTTAGATTCCTAGCATGGTGTATTGCTATGTCATCCTCCTGCACTTACTCCCAGTTAATTTTTTGGATAGTTGGGATCTAGTAGTTTAACAGCATCACTGTAAAATCCATTGCAATAAAAATGCAAGTGTCATTATCCTCTGGCATGCCTGCAAGGGCAATGCTGTTTTCTGGAGTCACTGAACACAAGGTCCTTGCCTTCTCAGAAATGACAAGACAAGGTTTGTCATCATAGCTCTTCTTGGAATAACAAAATTATAGATTGCACTAGGATAGTCTTTCATTTACAGAAATAATCGAGTTTAGAATGGTATTCTACAGTTATCCAACAATGATAACTCTTTTGCCTGTGTGGCTGTGTCATTTACGCCTTTGTAATGATTCAATTTTCATACAATGTGTGATCCCAGTGAACTGTTAATTATTTGCGTGGATTATTGCATCTAACAGCACCAAGAAATATCTCATTCTAAAAGACCACCTTATTGAGTAGCCTCTTGGGATTTTGAAAGGCTTTTTTCTTAGCCCATTGATGGAATATACGTGCAATTATTCCTCGATCATCCACGTTAAACCTGAACCAGATTTATGACAGGCCACGCAGACACATCAGAATGTTGTAATGCTTTGCAGAAATAATTATTGACACTTTTCACATATATTAATAGCTTTCCTTCGAATATCACCTTCTCAAAAACCTACTTCCATCCCATCCTTCCATATCTCTCAAATCTTTAGATATTTCATCTGTTTTCATGCAAAGGGAACCATGGTTCATCATCGCTTCTCCAAGCTCAGAAGCTTCAAACTGGAATCTGGGAGGCAATTCTTTTTTCTCAACTAGATTTATGTCACCCTGGATGTACGAAAAATTGGAGTCGGCTTCTAGTAAGTGTAGTTGTAAGGATAGAACAAGCAGGGCATGCCAAATATTTGGTGTTCACATTTAAATAAATCCAGAAAAAAATAGGTTACAAGTTAGGCAAGAATTCTTTGTCCAATTCCCAGTTTATTTTCAATCGGACAAAAGCCCATAGATCAAAATTCGGTGCCAATGATAGAAATAAAAAATTTGTGTATTTCAAATATCAATTGAACAAAATCTTGATGTCCCTGGTTTGCCAGAGTCAGACAAATTAGGTAATTTGGTCAGGCAAGATCTTGTGGACATATTGGTTGAATCAATAAATTAAGGCATCATGATAAAGCCTAAGCCTCCAATTCAATTAGATGTATTAGAAAAGTTAGTAATAAAGCTCTTCCATGTTGCCAATGGTAGTCGTCTTTGGCCCTGATCAAGAATTGATTTCCCTCTCACCTGAAGGTCAACAAGATACGTTGGTATTTCTTGAAGGAAACGAGAAGGACAAAGCACTTGGAGTCACAAGTTTCACTGTTATAGAAATTGTACTGGTCACAGTAGAATATATCAAAATAGATTATACTTGTAAAAGCACCACAGACTAACCTGCCAGTTTGAGTCCATTATCAAACACAATATAAAAAGCTTCAGTCGGGCACGAGTCATTGCTACGTACAACAAATGTTGTTCTTGCTGTAGTTATCCAAATCAAAAGAATCTTATTTGGTGGACACCTTGAATCTCAAAAGTTCAACGACATAAATTTACAGCCTACCTCAATGGAAGCCCTGCCTTACTTAATACTACCATTATGCTTGTGTAACAATGGAATTTCACGTTCATTTGCCTGTTAACATAATAAGGTTTGCTTGGTAAGGCCCTTTCTTATGCCATCATAAAAACATGTATATCCAGACAAAATAGTATAGAACATCACAAAGCCGCTAAAAAGGAAAATAAACAACAGTCATAGTTCAAGTTTGACCTTTAAAGATGAAACGATCAGAGCAAGAAAACTCGTTCAAGCCTGTGCAGGCAATTAATATAATAGTCAAGTTAAACTTTCATGCTCAAACACTTTCTGTGTATAAATGATCTTGACTGTTAAAACAAAAAATAAAGTACTCAATGTTTTTATGGGTAATTTGCACTTGGCTCCCTTCAGGTTTTGTATATTAATTTTTTCAGCCTTGTATTTTTCTAGTTGAAATAAGGCTCTCCTGACTGTTGATGATGATTTATTGTAACAGCCAAGTCCGACCAGGTGAATAACGTGGCATGTGAAGTTTGGTGGAAAGGACCCAAAGTACCTAACTTGCCCTTCTAGCTAGGTTTAAATAGTGTTGTTGATGGAGACCATCATGACCGCTCCCGTACCTCCCCTTCTCTGCTCAAGGAAGACCCCAACAATCTCAAAGAGGCTAAAGAGTTTGCTCTCCTCTGTAGAAAGGCCGTGACTATGCCGGAGGAATTCATCCATAGCCCCCTCACGCCATGCCCGGTTTTTGTCACTTGTTTACACCAACATGTAATAGACCCACCTGCTGAAGGTCCTTACATTATTCAAGCCTAGAAACTTAGCTTTCTTTCAAGACCAACCACGTTCAATTTGGATATCATTTGGTTGGTAAAACCTAACCCACAAATATATGGTATCCGGGCACAGGGCAGTTTGGACAGTCTGTACTATTTGGGCCATAACTTTTGATTGGCTGGTCCAAACTTAGCAAACTTACATTCCCTGGAAAGTAGACTTCCTGAGCTTTCCAACAAGCCCAAGAACATCGAATTTGGCCCAGTATTCTGAGAGATATGGCTCCTGGAAGTTGAGGCTGCTGCAAATGTGAACGCAATTATTGCAATCCATGTGAACTTGGTATTTTACTCTTCATGTCGGCTGCTACCTCCTCAAATTCCATGTGACTCTTTTTCTAGCAAACTTTGAATGTGTGAGATAAAGGATTCATGCATCCATTTGAGCTTCTACACCCTTTTCACACCAATCATCCAAGAGACACACCTTTTCACTCCTTGGTACATCCACATGAAAGGCTAGCTACAATGTACTTAGGTTTCTTTGTTTTCTGCACTTTTTTTTGTTTTCTTCGTACCTTTTCATAATGTAAGGCCTTTAGTATAAATAGGCCATAACTTGAGGTTGTAAGCATTCACTTCCAACTTGAAATACAAGCAATACAAAGCAAATATTTGAGTGTTTTCTCAATTGTGTTCTAAAGCCTAGTTCTATCTCTTGAGTGTGGCAACCTCAAGTGGTGTTCTAGGTCCCTTCCCTCATCTAGGTAGTGATTAACTTCTGTATCCTAGATTGAGTTAGGGGATTGCCCAAGTTATTTGGCTTGAGTGGCTCCAATTGGATTATCTCTAGTCAAATACTTGAACTATCCTTCTCTCATTTCTACTTTGTTCTTCCCCATAAAAAAAAACCAAAAACACATCTTTTCTTGGTCATTTGTGCTCACTTATACATCATTTGGTATCAGAGCCAAGGTTGTCAAGTGACCAAGAACTATCCAAAATTCATCCCAAAAGTCAAAGCACAAAAAAAAAAATATACTCAAATCAACAAAACCGAGAAAACGAAGACAGAGCATTGGCACGGTGCCCCCGTGCTCCAGGACACGACCGTGCCACCTCTCTTTCTGCCTTCAGTTTCGTCCAGAATATTGGCACGGTGCCACCGTGCTTACAGGCACGACCGTGCCTCTCCTCATCCCTGCAAAAACAACCTTCCTTCAATCCTAAACACGGTAAAATGTCTTCTAGCCGTACCCCAGAGCAAGTTGACGAGTTGGAAGTGCAAGTAAAATTCCTCCGAACCCAAATTGCCCAACTTATGGAAGAGAAAAGGAGATGGACTCGAAGCCCTTCTCACTCACGCACTCATGCATACTCGGATGAATCCGAGAGAGAAGAGAAGAGCTATATTGTCAACTCAAGTGATGAAGAAACCCCTAGAAGAAGAAGGCCAGGGAATGGCCTTGGCGACTTTAGAGTCGACATTCCCGAATTTGAAGGCCAAATGGATCCCGATCATTTCCTTGATTGGCTTCAAACCGTGGAACGTGTCTTTGAGTATAAAGAGGTGCCAGATGACAAGAAAGTGAAGCTAGTGGCCCTAAAGCTCCGGAAGTACGCTTCCATATGGTGGGCCAACGTTGTGGCCAAGAGAGCGAGAAATGGTAAAGGAAAGATTAGAACTTGGCCCAAGATGAAAGACAAACTTAAGGCCAAGTTCCTTCCCTCCCATTACATCCAAGACAACTACTTCAAGTTGCATCACCTCAAGCAAGGCTCCAAGAGCGTTGAGGAATACCCCCGGGAGTTCGAGCAACTCCTTCTCAAGTGCGATTTGAGAGAAGATGATGCACAAACCATGGTAAGATACCTAAGTGGTCTTGATGATTCCATTGCCCATGTCATTGAACTACATCCCTACTCCTCCCTAGATGACTTGAGTTCTCTTGCCTACAAGGTAGAGCAACAAAAGAAATCTAAGGGAAAAGGCACCCTTTCCAAAACCCCTTCCCGTCCTTACTCCACTCAAAAACCTCCCTACTGTTCCCCCAAACCACAAAACTCTCCACAAACCAAAAGTGCCCCTCCCACCGCCCCTAACCCTTCCACAAAAGAATCCCCAAAGCCAAAAGACAAGATTCGCTGTTTCCGTTGTCAAGGCCTTGGGCATATTGCCTCCGAGTGCCCTAACAAACGGATTGTCTCTCTAGCCGAATACCAAGCCACCTTCGCGGAGCAACATGAAGAAGAAGGAGGAGAAGATTGTGAGTTGGAAAATGTGGAAGAAGTGGAAGAAGGCCCTGATGAAGGAGAGCTACTTGTCATTCGAAGAGCATTGAGTGGATTTGCCACTCAAGACAATCTGGAACAGAGAGAGGCTATCTTTCATACAAGGTGCACAGTTGGAGGGAAGGTATGCTCCCTCATCATAGATGGAGGTAGTTGTGCAAATGTTGCCTCCAAGACTATGGTTGACAAGCTTAAACTTCAAGCCACTCCTCACCCTAAGCCTTACACCATCCAATGGTTGAATCAAGGCAAAGGTATACAAATCTCTCACCAATGTCTTGTCTCTCTCTCCATTGGAAAACATTACAAGGATGAGGTATGGTGTGATATAGTTCCCATGGATGCTTGTCACATCCTATTGGGAAGGCCTTGGTTGTTTGATAGAAGTGTCATCCATGATGGCCGGATGAACACTTATTCCTTCCAAAAAGACCAAAAGAAAATCACCCTCACCCCTCTTAAACCGACCTCCACTACAAAATCCGAAGACAACCCACACTTGGATGTCTTTCTCACCACCCTTCTCAAATCCCAACATCATGAGTTTGAGTCTTTCAAAGACTTGATTCTCCTACAAGATGAGCTAGAATCCCCATCTCCTTCACACCCTCTACTCACCCCTCTCCTACAAACCTTCCACCATGTGTTCCCACAAGAAATTCCCCATGGTCTTCCTCCACCAAGATCCATACAACACAAGATTGACCTTATTCCAGGATCCGTTCTTCCCAATAAGCCGGCCTATCGAATGACTCCAAAAGAAACCCAAGAAATCCAAAGACAAGTGGATGACCTCTTGTCTAAGGGATTGATTCGAGAAAGCCTAAGCCCATGTGCCGTGCCTGCCCTCCTTGTACCCAAAAAGGATGGTAGCATGCGAATGTGTGTGGATAGCCGGGCCATCAATAAAATCACTATCAAGTACCGGTATCCTATTCCCCGGTTAGAAGACCTTCTTGATGAGCTTCATGGTGCCACCATCTTTTCTAAGATTGATCTTAGAAGTGGCTACTATCAAATCCGGATTTTCGAAGGAGATGAATGGAAAACCGCCTTTAAGACTAAAGGAGGCTTGTATGAATGGCTTGTCATGCCATTTGGGCTAACCAATGCCCCTAGCACTTTTATGAGGCTTATGAACCAAGTTCTAAAGCCCTTGATTGGTATTTGTGTGGTCGTCTATTTTGACGATATCTTGATCTATAGCAAGACCGAAGAAGAGCATGCCCATCATCTTCAACAAGTTTTGGAGATCTTGTCTCAAGAGCAATTATATGGGAATTTAGAGAAGTGCCATTTCTTCACTTCCCAAGTGATATTTTTGGGCTACATTGTGTCCGCCCAAGGAATTCAAGTTGATGAGAGTAAGATCAAGGCTATTCAAGAGTGGCCTACTCCTACTTCCTTCACTCAAGTAAGGAGTTTCCATGGCCTAGCATCTTTTTACCGGAGGTTTGTTCGTGACTTTAGCACTATTGTGGCTCCCATGACCGAAGTGCTAAAAGGGAAAAATTTTACTTGGAATGAGCAAGCACAACGTGCATTTGAAGAAATCAAGAAGAGACTCACTTGTGCACCCGTCCTAGCCTTACCCGACTTTTCAAAGATATTCGAAGTAGAGTGTGACGCATCCGGGGTAGGGATTGGAGCTGTCCTTTCCCAAGAGAAGAAGCCAATAGCCTTCTTTAGTGAAAAACTAAACGAAGCTAAAAAGAAATACTCCACTTACGACAAAGAATTCTATGCCATCATCCGGGCTTTGGAGTATTGGCGTCACTACCTAGTAGGAGGGGAGTTTATCCTCCATTCCGACCATGAGGCACTCAAATACATACAAGGTCAACACAAGCTCAACCCGAGGCATGCCAAGTGGGTAGAATATCTTCAATCATTCCACTTCATCATCCAACACAAGGCGGGAAAACTTAATAAAGGAGCCGATGCACTCTCCCGTAGGTACTTACTTCTTTCTACCTTAAGTACCAAAGTTCTTGGCTTTGAAGTTGTGAAAGACTTGTATCCAAGTGATGAGGACTTTAAAGAAATCTTTGAGAAGTGTTCTAAACACCCTCACGGAGTGTTCCATATGGAGGATGGTTTCTTGTTCAAGGGTTCACGCTTGTGCATTCCCAAGTGTGGATTTCGAGAGCTCCTTATCCAAGAGCTCCATGGAGGAGCCTTAGCCGGCCACTTTGGAATGGAAAAGACATGTGCTATGCTGAAGGAGCACTATTATTGGCCACATATGTCTAAAGATGTGGAACACTTTGTAAAAAGATGCTCCATTTGTAAAATGGCCAAGAGTCATGTTCTTCCACAAGGCTTGTACTCCCCTCTTCCTATTCCTCAAGCTCCATGGGAGGATATAAGTCTTGACTTCATCACGGGTTTACCAAGAACCCAAAAGAATAAAGACTCTATCATGGTGGTGGTAGACCGCTTCTCAAAAATGGCACATTTTGTTCCTTGCCATACCACCAATGATGCCTCGCTTGTAGCCAAGTTATACTTCAAGGAAATTGTTAGGCTACATGGAGTACCCAAGAGCATGGTGTCCGACCGAGACAGCAAGTTTCTTAGCCATTTTTGGCTAACATTGTGGCGTAAGATGGGCACCCAACTCAAATTCAGCACTTCATGTCACCCACAAACTGACGGCCAAACGGAAGTCACCAATAGGACTTTGGGCACCTTGCTTAGAGTCCTTGTGAAGAAGAATATCAAGAGTTGGGATGATATGTTACCTCATGCCGAGTTTGCCTTCAATAGAGCTCCAAGTAAAGCAACTCATCTCTCTCCCTTCCAAGTCGTGTATGGCCACAATCCAAAGAGCCCTCTTGATCTTATCCCTATTCCAACTCCCACCAAGTTTAGTTGGGAAGCCGAGAAAAGGGCCAAAGAAATCCAAGACCTACATGTCCAAGTTCGTGATAGCATTGCCAAGGCCAATGAGAGGGCCATGCACCATGCCAACAAGCACAAAAGAGAGATTCATTTTCAACCTGGAGATTTGGTGTGGATCCATTTGAGGAAGGAACGATTTCCTTCCAAGCGAAAATCCAAGTTGATGCCTAGGTCGGATGGGCCATTCGAAATCATTGAGAAGGTCGGCCCTAATGCATATAAAGTAGACCTTCCCGGAGATTATGGAGTCTCGGCAACATTTAACGTCTCCGATCTTAGTCCCTACTTTGAAGATGAAACTCTTCCAAGTTTGAGGACAAACTCTCACCTATCCGGGGAGAGTGATGGAGACCATCATGACCGCTCCCGTACCTCCCCTTCTCCGCTCAAGGAAGACCCCAACAATCTCAAAGAGGCTAAAGAGTTTGCTCTCCTCTGTAGAAAGGCCGTGACTATGCCGGAGGAATTCATCCATAGCCCCCTCACGCCATGCCCGGTTTTTGTCACTTGTTTACACCAACATGTAATGGACCCACCTGCTGAAGGTCCTTACATTATTCAAGCCTAGAAACTTAGCTTTCTTTCAAGACCAACCACGTTCAATTTGGATATCATTTGGTTGGTAAAACCTAACCCACAAGTATATGGTATCCGGGCACAGGGCAGTTTGGACAGTCTGTACTATTTGGGCCATAACTTTTGATTGGCTGGTCCAAACTTAGCAAACTTACATTCCCTGGAAAATAGACTTCCTGAGCTTTCCAACAAGCCCAAGAACATCGAATTTGGCCCAGTATTCTGAGAGATATGGCTCCTGGAAGTTGAGGCTGCTGCAAATGTGAAAGCAATTATTGCAATCCATGTGAACTTGGGTGTTTACTCTTTATGTCGGCTGCTACCTCCTCCAATTCCGTGTGATTCTTTTTCTAGCAAGCTTGAATGTGTGAGATAAAGGATTCATGCATCCATTTAAGCTTCTACACCCTTTTCACACCAAGCATCCAAGAGACACACCTTTTCACTCCTTGGTACATCCACATGAAGAGCTAGCTACAATGTACTTAGGATTCTTTGTTTTCTGCACTTTTTTTTTGTTTTCTTCGTACCTTTTCACAATATAAGGCCTTTAGTATAAATAGGCCATAGCTTGAGGTTGTAAGCATTCACTTCCAACTTGAAATACAAATCATACAAAGCAAGCATTTGAGTGTTCTCTCAATTGTGTTCTAAAGCCTAGTTCTATATCTTGAGTGTGGCAACCTCAAGTGGTGTTCTAGGTCCCTTCCCTCAACTAGGTGGTGATTAACTTCTGTATCCTAGATTGAGTTAAGGGATTGCCCAAGTTATTTGGCTTGAGTGGCTCCAATTGGATTATCTCTAGTCAAATACTTGAACTATCCTTCTCTCATTTCTACTTTGTTCTTCCCCATCAAAAAAAACCAAAAACACATCTTTTCTTGGTCATTTGTGCTCACTTATACATCAGTTGTGCCCTCTGGAAAAGTTTGCAAAAACAAACTTAAAAAAACTGTTCTAACTTTTTTCCTTCCCATCTCTCATCTCATCCCCCACAAGCCCATCTTGCCTCTACCATAGCCGAGAAGGTAAGAACAACTAAATTTTGTTTTTTTTTTTTTTTGAAGAGATCAGAAAGAGGAAGTTGAAGTGTGTATCTGTTAGGGCTGGTCCTCAATATGAAATTGTTTTTTTTTTTTTGTGGGCTTGAAGGAGGAGTCCATGGACGCTTCTTCAAGCTTTAGGTCTGTAGCATTGAGGGGAAAGTTTTTTATCGAAAATGTAAGCGACCAACTAAATTGGAGCAGCGTGTGTCAAGATCAGAGAGGAATTTCTTAAGGTCATACATGCCATGTATGAAGTGTGGAGGCTTCATTTGCTGGGCAGAAGAAGAAGGTAGAGGAGAAAGTAGAGGAGGTCTTCAATCAGGTAGTAGCATGTACAAAGGAAGGTCGAGGGTAGGAGGAGGATCCCCAGTTGAAGTTGTTATAAATTTGGATAATTTAGCTAAGCTAAAGGGGGAAATGTCCTCCATTATGAGTGAAGTGGCAGGGATGAGACATGAAATGAAGAGCTTGCTAATAAAAATTTATGATGCCTTTAAGGTGATTATGTTGTTGTGTTTAGGGATTTTTGTTGTATGTCTTGTAATGGTGGTTGTGTTGAAATGGTGATGATAGTGCTATAGCTTAGAAGAAGGTAAGTGTTCAAGTGAGGAATTTTGTAGCTTCAGTGAGGTTGGTTTATGCTAGTAAGAAGTCGTAGGTTTGAGTTATGTGTATGTAAGTGAAGATGGTAATGAAATGTACTGAAGCAATATATGCGATGAAAATTGGTTTGTAGTATGAGAATTGTATGTGTTTGAACAATTACTAAAACACAAGCAATAATTGTAACATCAACTATAGACATATAACAAGTAGTGAAGTACATAAATACATAAGTTTTCAATATATGCCCCATTAAACTTGATTACAATCCCACATAATAGCCTAGTACTTAAGTAGTTTGGCCCTAAACTGTGCAAAAAAAGGTGGCAGTGAATGGTAGCCACATAGTGTGTCCAAAAACGATGGCCTACTGTGCTGTCCAGAAACCATGCAAAACCAGATAGCATATGCATATCTTTACAAGGGGGAAGAACTAATTGTCTAAAAGGGGGGAAGCAACTATCTAGAGGGGGGAGGGGGGAAGAAGTAACTATCCAAAAGGGGGGAAGCAATAGTCTAAAAGGGAGGAGGTGAGGCATTGTATTCTAGACCTTCCTCAACTTCTTCAACCTCTGTTTTGTCTTGAACACAACATCCCTTAATTCATCCAAGGACATGTGTGACAAGTCCTGTGAAGAAGATGCATTTTGAGGCTTTTTCTTTGTAGTTGGCTTCTTGGCAGTTGCAGTGGTAATCCTTGAAAATGGTGTGGATGAACACTCAAAATTACCTTGGTTGTTATTCTTGCTTGGTTCAGTAGATGCAACTTAAGTACAACAAATTCAAATAAGTGAATTTCTAAATTAGTGAGCACTATAAAGAACAAATTATGTCAGTTAGATTAGGATCATCACCTTCCTTAGACTTCTCCTAAGTAATTGAGGCAAAGGTGCATTTATGAAGGTACAGTCATCCTAGGTTTAACCATGTCAGATAAGCAAAAATCGGTGACATAATCAACATACATGCATAAATATATACCTAACAGAAGAGGGAAAAACCTGGATAGGGCATGTCAGCTTCCTCGGGCTTCTCCTAGGTTGTTGACTCACACATAGGGCAGTACAAGTAGAGGCAACCTGAGTAAGGTTTTAAAGTTGTACTTTTCTAGGCCTCCGAATAGGCCTTCGGTAGGTGGTTGCTTCTTCCTCTAGTATGGTCTTTTACCAACCAATGTGCAGCCTGCTTTATTGTGGCCTAATTGCCTGTAGTGTGAACACTTATGGTGGTGGACCTTCCTCTTATCCTCTTCTTTGGGCCCTCATCTTTATCCCTTCTTCTGTTTTTTTTTAATGGGGCCTCTTTTTCTATCAATAGGGGGTGGGGCCAGAAGAGAAATGTTCTCTAAAGGAGGCCAGAAACATGCAGCTCTAACAGAATACATGGTCCCACCATAAGTAGTCTTGTATTTCTCAATTGTATAGGATTCATAGACCCACTCCTCTAGGTCAACCTTCACATAAGACAAGCATTTCACTGCATGCTTACAAGGAATGCTAGTGACTTTCTAGTAACTACAATCGCAAGTCCTTGTATTCAAGTCAACCACAAACTGAGTCCAACCATCATGCACTTCCCACATATTATCCTCACAGAATCTAAACATGAACTTCCATGCCTCACTCTCAAACTTTAACAATTCTTCTTTTACTGAGGGAACAATCCTATCAGTCCAGCCCTCAGGTTTAAGCTTCCTCTTAACAAACCAATCAGTCAATATCTCTCTAATCTTCTCACATACATTAAACATAGGCAAGTTCCTACACTCATCTAACACATTGTTAAAAGATTCAACAAAGTTTGTAGAGTTATCTACTACCTTTGTAGTAGTTTCAAAGGTGTGCCTACATCAATGTTCAATTGGCTCTTATATTGCCTAAGTATAAGCTGCACGTGATTCTTTCTGCAAACATTCAATGGCTTTCTTGTACTTGACTTATCAGAATACCTTTACAGCTCTTGACAGAAGCAGACTTAACTTAGGGGCTGAGTGAAGCTTCTTAAAGTTTCTCATAAAGTGCACCAAGTATATTCTCCTCCTAGCTGCAGGGAAAATGTCCCTTAAAGCAGCTATGACTCCCAACCAATCATGAGAACAGAATACACAGAAGCACAACATAAGAAACAATTACACTTAAGCTAGCAATTAAAAAAAAAACCTATAACAACAAAGTGCATTGCTGAAATCCGAAAAGATAACAATGACTTACCTTATATCTGTCTGCAATGAATGTATACTGACCACTTAAGTCATCTCCTATGATGCCCCTTAAGCAGTTGAAGAAATAAGACCAATTCTCCTTATTCTCAACATCAATAATTGCATAAGCTAGTGGGAGGCAGCGGTTCTCAACATCTATTCCCATTGCTGTCAACAGAACTCCCTTGTAGACACCCTTCAGATGAGTTCCATCTACACGTATAAGCTTCCTACACCCACCCAAGAACCCCTCCTTCTAAGCATTAAAAGACACAAACATCCTTGAGAAACAGGCCTTGCACCTTCCTTTACTGGATCATGCCATTTAATGTAACATATGCTTCCTGTATTAGAACTTTTGATCATCTTAGTGTATCTTGCAAGTAAATTAAAACCACCTTATGGTTTCCTTTGATCAACCTAAGAATCTTTACTTTTGCTCTCCAAATAGTGTTATGTTTCTTGTGTAGGTTGAACTTTTTCATTAAGATTTTGCTCATACTTACAACTCAGATATTTGGCTCTGCCTTTACATCATGAAATAATATCCTAGATGGCAGCTGGGTTATCTAACAGTCTCTTGCAACAGTGTTTACCTTTTATGGTTCTCACTTGATAAGTCACTCCATCAGGCATGACAGCGGCATGTATTCTCCAGCTACATTTCTGCCCCTTACACCTCTCAGTGTATCTACATGGTTCATTCTTTAAATATCTCATGTAGATACCCTCCTAGACCATGTAATCCCTAATTACATCTAAAAATGCAGCTTTATCAATGAACATATCCCACTTCCTTAATGTTGTCTTACCATCATCTTTGGCTTCCCAGAATCTGCCATCGTACACTCTCTCCCATTTGTCATCATCTTCAGAATCAGATTCAAAGATTTGGTCCTCATCAATCACAGACCCATTAAAGTCAATGCTTTCTAACCCCTCTGACCCACTGCTCTCACCCTTAAACTCATCAGCAACCTCATCATCACTTTCCCCATCCTCATCATTAACCATAACATCCTTCCAATATCCATCTGCCCTTAGTTGAGCTTCAGTCAAGTTTACCTTGTGGGAAGATGAAGTAGGTAAATTGGAACAAGGGATGTTTAGGGGTATTGAAGCTTCAGTGCTTAAGGGCACATTTAGGACAACTGACAGAGTTGAGTGCAATCGGCTCTCATCAATTCCTGACACAAGTTGGTCCCAGAAGTCATCACCAGGATCATCACTTACTTGACTTTATTGACCTTCTTGTGTTGGCATTGGCTGACTACCAGTCAATGGAGACTGCACAACATTACCATCCATATTCATGCCACCTAAACTACCATCCAGTTAAAGAAGTAATTTGTCAATCATTGTGGGGCTCTTCCTCTTCATAATTACAAACTCAATCCTCTTCCTTCCCTTCCACTTATCAAACATTTTTATCAGATCATTATCACTATTCACAAACCACTTCAAACTTGGTTTGTTTGGGGGGGGTGTGAGCTTAAGGAAACAAATTAAGTTCTCCTCTCAATGGGGGGCTTGTTTAAAAATGCATGTGCATCCCTAACCAAGTCCATGATGGTACACTCATCCCTATCTCTATCAAGTGAAATTGATCATCCTCTGTACCTGATGAGAACAGCAAATTTTGTGTCCCCCACGATATCTACATCAACCAAGGCAATTCAACACAAAACAAATAGAGTTATAAACACTACTCCAATAACCAAACATGCAGAATTAAATTTCAGATGGTTATTGCTAAAAAAAGACCACTCACACAATCAACCCTTAGGATCAGCTAGTATACCTATACCCTCTGCTTTTATTAGCTTTAATTCACACAATAAAAGATAATTCAAACCTGACATGCAATACCAGATAATTAAACTCTCTGTTTCTACAATACTCCAAATTAACAATAAAAGATAATTCACAGCCTACAAGTACTAAGACATAATTCAACTCTCTGTTTTTACAAGACTTAAAATTAAAAATAAACCCTCCATTTTTTATTTGCAGTCACACAGTCAGCCCTTTCTATAAGTCAATCCCAAGCCACCCATCAATAATACATACATTTCTTTGAACTAGGTAAACTCTGAATCAGTTGAAGAAGCTAAAATCTTACCTCTTTTACCATCAACTTTAGGTTGTTGCAATGTTGGAGCCACAAAACTCTTCCACTTCAGCTCTGAATATCCAAACCACACTCGCACTTACAAGATTCCAGATTTTCACTCCTTTCCTCCTCATATCTCCAAGCCTTCCTCTTCTTGAATTTTCAAACTCAGAGCACCATCGCAGAGAGATAGGGAGAGAGAGACAGAGAGAGAGAGAGAGATTTTGCAAAGGAATGAAGTTGAACTTCTGTAAATGCAACGTATCTCTGACACTGCCAAAAAATTGAAAAAGTTGGTTACTTTGCGTAAGGCCAAATCGATCAATCAGTATGTTTTTTAAAGCTCCCACTAGAAAACCCTTTATAATTTACCTACCTTAAAATCTAGGGGAGCCTTATTTCAACTAGAAAAATACAAGGCTGAAAAAATTAATCTGCAAAACCTGAAGGGAGCTAAGTGCAAATTACCTATGTTTTTATGCTTATAATTTTTATGAATTCATTTCATATTGCTTACCAATCCACTTTTTGTATAGCTGGAGCCAACTGCTTCTTAGCAAGGCTAGTGGACAAAATCATGTTTTCCTGATTCTGGAGGCTTAGTTGTTTTATGGGGTTTTCTGTACCGTTTACACAATTAGCAAGGACAACACTAAACTTAGCCATGGCAAGTGACATAATTCATAAATATACATGAGACTTTAGTGAGGACACACACATTGTGAAAAGCAGTAGACATCCTGTGCATCGTTAATAACTTCTAACCTGCACATCTCAGGTTTGAGAACCATCAGCTCTATCGTGTTACTCATATTGTTTGTTCCTTACTGTTAACTCTAATTGCCATTTTCTCTTCCTATCTGTCCAAGTAGAAAACCGAGTCAACTCGGTCGTTCCAAGACGGAACGGCCGAGTTTTGAATCCCTGGTTACGTTATAACATTACTCTAGTATTACATGATTAGAATGTCTTTCCTTAACAAAAACTGCGCACAACCATCTTAGGTACTCTATCAGATGCTTTCCCTAATCTATGAACGCTGTTGTCAAAGTTTTTTTGCCCTTGCCTCAATTAGTCTCCTCATGGAATGAGTGGATATTACTATTAATTGTGTAGGGATAAACCCATACTAGTTATCTAACATTATGATCTCCCTATGTAAACTATTTTTAGTAACTCTTCCTTAAGTCTCGCAGTGAGACTAAGCAAATTGATATCTCTCTAATCGTTAGACATCTATTATATCACCTTCACCTTCACCTTCATACAATGGGAAAATCATACCGAGTCTCCATTCTTCTAGCATTTTCTTAATTTATAAATGATATTAAATAACTTAGTTAACCGGTTGAGTCACCTTGTCCCACGCATATCATGGTATCAATAAATGTAGGCCATCTGCCAACGTTCACCTCTCAGAATGCCTCTTGATATGACATGAAATTTCTATCATAATACCGTTGTTCACTCAGATATAGTTGTGATTACTCATGTCGTTAAAAAGCTTATGAAAGTCTTGTTGTCATCTTCCTTAATGTCAACTTCCCCTAAGAGCCAAATCATCCTATCCTAGATGTATCATATATGTTCCAATTCAAGTCTTCTGTTCTCCACTTCATTTACAAACTTGAACAGTTGTGTCCCATCTTCCTCGATCTCTAATTTTTGGTATAGCTTTTTATGCACATTATACCTGGCCTTGTGATTATTTTCCCTCAATTTTCCTCTTCTCCATCTTGTACTTTGTTTTATTAACCGCTGTCTTCCTCTTCTGAATTGTTTTTCACCTAAGCCACAAATGCAGTTTGTTTTGCTTTGATTTCCTCTATCACCTCCTCATTCGTGCATTAAGTTCCTTATCTAGTTTTCTTATCCATCTTGATATGACTAAGATTCATTACGAAAAACTTCGAATGCATTCGACCATTGCCTGTCACAAGTGGTTTGCATCACCTTCTAGTTCCCAAGTTCCCTCTACTTTGACCTTCTTTGCTAGCTTTGAAGCAATTAATTCTAGGATCACTCTCAAGGGCACCTTTCTCTTTCACCCAAAATCTTCACATCTATAACCAATCGATATAGCATCATCACGTAATACTTAAACATGGTTTTATTTATCCTTCATTCCTTGTGTTTGCTTTTATCAATTTATAGATCCCTACATTTATATGATATTGTAACGCATTCAACAGTTTATACATGTTGTTGGGTTTTATGGCCTAAAATCTCGAGTATCGGCACGGGGAGCCCATGCTGCACAGACACGGGCATGCCAAGACGAAGAGCCGAAGACGGAGCAAATAGCAAAGTGGCACGGGGGTGCCGTGCCACGTGGCACGGTCGTGCCCCGGCCAATTTTTGCCGCCTTGTTTTGGCGGCTAGGGTTTGGCGTTGAGAGTGTTTTCTCTGCGGCGGCTAGGGCTTTTCCAAGGGGGGGAAAACCCTATTTTTCAGGCCCTATAAAAGGAGAGTCATGCCTAGGTTCTAAAATACTTTAGTACTCATAAACACATTGAGTAGTAAAAGTAGTTTGCGAGAGATTACAATAGAGAGAGATTGCAAGTCTGCTCTTAGATCGAATCACTGAGGTGATTGTGATCGTGGTGTACTTTCCTGCTCATAGTGGATTGTTTTGGTGCTGTCGTCGTCCGTGGTTTTTCCCACTTTGGGTTTTCCACGTTAAATTCCTGTGTTCTTGTTCTCTTCCTATTATTCTGTTGTTTTTTTATTGAATTTCTGATTTTCTATTGCATCATATCGCTTCTGCTATATTATTACTCTGATAATAATCCTAACACATGTCATGATTATTTTATTTTCTAAGGTCCTCCTCTTTTCATTAGTAAATCCCAATTCACCAACTTCAACCCACTTCATGAACTTTAATAAAAAATACCAACTTCAATCCACTTCATCCCCCTTCAACCAACTTCAACCCACTATTTTAACCAACTTCTACCATCATATAAAAAATATACCAACTTCACCCATTCTCTAACCCCTATTTTCCAACGAAAAGAACAGGTCCTAAGTACCATTTTCTTCACAATGGCCCCCATATAGATTAAAACCCACCCCTATCTCTCACATCTAAACTTGCTTTCTGAGATGGCTAAGATGCTAAGTGTGTGTGTGTGTGTGTGTGTGTGTGTGTGTGTGTGTATATATATATATATATATATATATATATATATATGTATATTATATATCTATATATATATGTATACATATCTATATATATATATATATATATATATATATATATATATATATATATTATATAATATATATATATATATATGATGCATATTTCCATATGCATCATTTTTATTCAAGACCAATTTCAAAGAAGAAAAGGGTCAAAGAAGATCATGCTTGGAAGTGTGCTTATTTGGTCTTATTAAGTGAGTTCAAAGACTCACGACACTATGAAGAGGTCAAAAAGAGGTTAAGCTTTGCTAGAAATTTGGCGCTGAATTCATCCCTGCGGAACCCGATTTTTTGTGACCACTTTTGGACAAGCTCAAGTGGACCCACAACTTGAGGCTCCACATGGTTTTGAAGTTTAAGATTTCAGCTTTCAAATAAGCCCAAGTTTGTTTAATTTGGACATCATTTGATTGGGCAAAATATCACTCAAAGATACATTATGCTGATCCAGTCCAGTCTGAGATAGGTGCATTGTTTGGGCCATAACTTTCAAACCGCTTATCCAAATTGAGCAAATGAGCCCATTCTGGAAAATAGACTTCCAGGGCTTTCTAACAAGCCCAAGAACGCGTGATTTGGCCGAGTATTCTGGAAGTTATGCTCTGTTGAAGTTGAGGCAGTTGCAAGGATTAATGCTGGGAATATGAAGAGTCTTAGGTTACATATATTTGTGTGGCTGATATTGTGCACGTTTTAGATGCTTCTAGATTGATGTAATCAGCTGCAAAAATCCTAGAATATTCCTTGTAACCTCCCCCACCCCTTTTATGATGAGTCTTTTCATTTTTCTTAGACTTTTCATTAGCTAGTTTTAATTGTTAGGAGTTATTTGAGTCCTTTGATTGTCTTTTGCTGAGTCTATAAAAGGGGAGGGGCATGTGAAGCTAATCATTCAGCATTGTAAGAGATTTCCAAAGTAATACAAGCACCTTTGAGAGTGATTCTCATTTGTGTCTCAAAATTCCTAGTTCTATATCTTGAATTTGGCTCATTCAAGTGGTGTTCTAGGTTCTCTTCCTTTTCCAATTGGAGTGATTCCTTGGTTAAGACAAGAGAATTAGCCCAAGATCAAGTCATTGAGTGGCTCCGTGAAGGATTATCTTAATTACAAGGTCTTGTTTATCCTTGTTCTTTTTGTTATTATTCTTCAAACCATCTCAAACTATCTTCCACCATATTCACTTTTCTTTGGTTGATTCTTGTTTAGTTTGAGTTTGAGTTGATTTGGTTCACTTACCACCCACATCTACATCAATATATGTATATATGTATAGATATATATATATATGTATATATATATATATATATATATATATATATATATATATGTATATATGTATAAATGTGTATATATATAATATATATATATATATATAATATGGTGTGTGTGTGTGTGTGTATATATATATATATGTATGTATGTATATGTATTATATATATATATATATATATATATATATATATATATATATATATATATATATATATATGGTAGCTCAATAAAAAAGCAAAGAAAAAGAGTGAGAATCATTCATTTGTTATGGATAGCTGTGAAACAAACATAGGCAATCCAGCTTCAACTTAGTCCTCATCATGCTTACTCAAAGAAGGGTCAAAAGGGGTCTCACATTACGTAAGCCGCATGATGGTGTATCTTCCACCATCCCACTTGATAACGAAATTCATTGCCTATCACAGCAGCTATTCTGAATTCCACAAAAGCACCAATGTTGGCATTGATTTTCTTTTTCTTATTATCAATACAACAACACCGACAAGTATAGATCCCGCTTTAGTAGGATCTAGAGAGATAGAGATACACCCAGTCTTGGCCTTACAGTCAAAGATGGTAGTTCAACAACGAATGTCATTGCAGAAGCTTGACAATCTTATAATTGACCTTACATGAGACCATCTTATATGCAAAATTTTTAGAGCAACTATTTACAATAATGGATGCAGCTAATCATTCATTCAGGGTTACTCTCATGAAAGTCAACTTGAATGAACTCTTAGTAACCACTAAATTTACAAGTTAATGCTAATTGAATTATAAATTGCCATGTGTATTTGAAAAGTCAACTAGAAATGAGTCCTTCCACCACTCTTTTACATGAGTCAGTCTCCCCAAAAAATTGTTCAAATATGACTACTAATTACCCCCTTCTGTTTACAAGGAACAGGTTAAGAAATTTGTAAATGTCCTCTACAAAGACAAAACATAAATATATAGATATACTAAAGACATCAATTTACTCATATTTGATCACAGGAAACCAAGAGTGGGAGAAGATGGAGAACACTTGAATAACCCGCATGATTGACAAAATGTAAATGCTGCTACTGACGTTTACAATTAGGACTATACAAGGTGGATAAAATTTAAATTTGGGTTTTCACTTCCTTTACCGATGTTTTATAAGAACAAGAAGAGTTCAACGTAATTGCCAGCAAATCAACATATACACAACTTTGAGAAGAAGAATCCTCTATACTATATGGGGAATCATGTATGAATCTTTTGAGGTTATGATACAAGCCCAAATCATCAAAGGCCAATAGACTCCAGAATATGCCACACACCAAGAGGTCCACCTACATGAGGGATAGGTGATCAAATGTATCAACCTTACCCCTAAACTATAAAAAGACTGGTTCGTTAGACCGTAGGTTGAAAGCTATTGGCCACATATTAGAGCATAGAAAGAAAGCATAGAAGAATTTACAGAAACGATTTCTTGTTGTCCATCATAATAGAATCAAGGGAAAAAAAGGGGAGGGCCAAAATGGACCTTTCTAGCTGTCTGAAAGTGGACTTATCAAATCATCAAGGGCAAACTGAAAATGGCAAAACTCAACTCACCTTCACTATGAGAACAATGTCCTATTCCAAACCTTTTGACTGCATATCAGGCAAGAGAAGACAATTTATCAGTTTTTTTCGGCAACAGAGCATCAGCATATCAAGAAACAAAAACATTAAATGATATGCAATCTACACAAACTACTCTATATTTTATGTCCATATTCTGCATGCTTCAGCTAGAGCACCAGCTTATACCCATAGCACATTCGTCTTTGAACATTTGCTAAATATAAGAAGAACCTGATGAATAGTTGTGAGGGTGACAGAATCTTCATTATCATGTCTCCTGCAGCGAAAATTCTCCTTCTCTCTCTCACGTATATAGTCAACAAAAGCCTTAATTACATCAAGACAACCTTTGGTTTGCATCATATCATCAAATCCAGATTGTTTTGGAGCAAATTGTGAGGATAGAAAATCAGTTACATCATCCAATAAGTATTGAAGCACCTGCAAAAGCAGCGAGAAAAGGTTTCTTCCCTGAACCGGTAACAAGGCAACCATGGTAGCAGTAAATTCCAAACTTACAGATCTGAGATCGTTGTCTTCATTCAGCAATTTCCCTCCATCAGAATCAACGACAGCCTGTTTCTCAAGAAGGTATTTCTGTGGCATTCAAATCACCCAGTTGCCCATGAAATAGATTGAGATAGCATTGGAAACATGGAAGAGGGGAGTAGCAAAAAGTTATCTCAAAATTTAGGCAACTGATAGAAGATAAAAGCATTTACACTTCACTTTTAGGACCAAGTATGCATGCAAAAATCACTATCCCCCTTGTGAAGTTATCATATTTTGAAGGCGAAAAGAATGTAGAAACATAACTTTTTGTATTACCTACTCTATTTACCACTCATTTGTCTTGTTTATGCATGACTCCCTGCATACAATAATAAAAGTGCGCACCAAAGCATTCGATATGCACAGCTAAAGCATCTAACATATAAGGCCCTGTTCTTTTCGTGGTTTAATGAACCCAACCCACTCCTTTCCACACCCACCCACTCCTTCCCCCTCTTCCCACTCTTTCCCACATTTAAATAAAAGTATCACTCCTTCCCACTCTCACCTACTTTTACCCACTTCTACCTATAATTACTATTTGGCATAGTTTGAAAACTCTTATAATTGATATAATTGTACGTCTGAGTAGTCTGATACTAATTATGAAGAGTTTTATTTATTTTTCAGATGTTATTGGAATATTTGTAAGTTGTGCCATAAATTGTACATGAAATTATTTATGTTGTATGTATTAAAGAAATGATAATTTTTGTATTTTTTTAATTTTTCCGTTGATAAGCAAATGTTAGTTATTCGTGAGTGGTAGATGTTTTCAGTTTAATTTTTATATGGAACAGATGGTTAGAATTGGTTTTTTTTGACTCCGAAATTTTTGTTATACGTCACCAACACGTGGATTGTTGTTATGGTATATGTAACACATTATTTTTCGGCCATCATAAACCATGACACAAAATGCAGATGTTTTTATTCGGTGTTCGCGATGGGACTAACGGATGTTATAAATGTTAACGGTTGTAAAAGTAATGGTAATCGTATACATTGTGAGATGAACTTTTGTTGTTGGCGACATAAAGTGAAGCATTAATTTCACTAATTTCATATGAAACCGAATATTCATTAGATAGATGCATGACATATGTCATGTTCTTATTGGATTTGTGGATTACAATTGGATATAATAAGATTGTGTTCGGATAATATTTTTAGTGATATTTGATTTCGAATTTCAAACTAATTTCATTGGTATCGTTAACGTAATTAAGAATTGAGGAAGAGTAACGTCCAATTTCAGTCAGACAGTGCAAAAATATCGCAAAATGTGAATAATTAATTTGCACACAAAAAATGAGAATTGTCTATGTAATTTTCAGTTCAACAATCAATTAATCGTAATCCAACTAAAGTAAACTATATTTGCGCAATGTACAGTACGATATTTAACTTTAAATTTCGGTGAAAATTAACAAATTCTGAAAATATACAACAAAAATTAACATCCGCAATTGATTCAACTCATTTACGAAAATTTAAATTTTTTTGGGGGCAACAACGACCATCAAACAATATTTTATAACCGGCTAAACACATAAAGAAATTTTTTTCTATTCAAAATTTAATTTTAAGATCGTTACTTACTATCAAAAATTAAAAAAAATTACATTAAAATACAAAAATATATAACTTAAACCAGCTCCCCAACTTCATTCAACTCCTTTCAACTCCTGCCCACTCTCACCCACTCCTTCCCCCCCTTTCCACACTTAAAACAAAATATCATTCTTATCAACTCTTACCCACTCCTTCCCCCCATCTCCCACACTCACCCATCCCACATCCATCATTTCCCACTGAAAAGAACAAGGCCTAAGTCTTCTTTTAACATTCAACTGCTAAACTAAATGGGACACTGGTATATCTCCACCTAGTTGGCAAGGTGACTGAAACTCTCAGGGCTCACCTAGAATAGAGGACTAACATTAATGCACTTGCATCAAGGTCTCTCATTAGTCATCACAATTCAAGATAGCCACGTAATCACTAGCTTTTAAGTTCACTTGTTGGTGTCATTGAAAAAGATGGACTAAGAAGTCACTCAGTTTGTGTGTCTTTGAATATTTGTTTTGGACGTCGTCAGGTTGCAGCCCACTTTATTGGATCCACTGATGAGTAAAGTTCAAAGAACGGTTACCACATCCAAAGGGTTCAACTGGCGCCATTCCTTTACAAGTGCAATCAACACAATCGTGTTCTTTCACTTCCTTGAGCTCAATTTGCAACAGTCGTCTTCTTTGAGCTATTGTGAGCGCAAGGACCACCATTAGATTCCTCCATTTTGAAGCTTAACGAGGACATCCTTAAGTTTCTTGCTTTCCTTAAGCACAATATGGATACTCAATTTCCCTGAGCTATTGTCAACAAATGGATCACATCATTCATTTTAGAGCTTAAAGAGGACATCTTGAAGATTTTAGAATACAAGTCACATGAGGATTAAGAACCCAGTACTTTAGGTAGATTAGGATGCTAGGACATTTCCTCTATCTTGTTAACTAGATTCAGGCCAAATAAATACCCCGTTAATGTCCTTCTCTTTTCCGGGTTGGGTTATGAAATAAAATTGAGTGAAAAGACTCTCACTACTAAAAATTTTGCTTTTTTCGACAAAAAATACCGACCGAAAAGGAGACCATCGCACAGGCCGGCCGACATGGCAACGGAAAGACCGGGAAAGTAAACCAAGGCGGCGGACGTTCCGACGGACAGATATTCTGTCGGAAATTCCGACGGAATCTGACTAGGCGGTCGAAAATCCGACGGAAAGCCCGTTGGAATGCTGGTCAACGTTGACCATATCTGGGCCGAAAATAATAAACTTTTTTTAAAAAAATAGACTCTGTCCGACGGATCCGTCGGACAGAGTTTTTAAACCCCCAACTTCTTCTTCATTTCGGAACGCAAATTAGAGAGAGAGGGAGCGTTCGACTTAGAGAGAGAGAGAGAGGCAGAAGGTCGCCATCGGCCTGTAGCCCACCGCTGCCCTCCGTTTTGTCGCCGGCCACCTCAATTCCACCACCATTTTTCGCTTGTAATTTCAAGTAAGGGGTGTTTGTTTAGTTTGTAGTAAATTTTTTGATGAATTTGATAAATTTGAGCTAGAATTTAACAATTATGTGATAATTTATGTTGGTTGTTGAAATTTTATTGAGTAATTTGTAGATCTTGGGTTTTGAATTTGGTTGTATTAATGTGAATATGAAAGTTTACTACGTAAGTGTTGTTTGTTTAGTTTGCAGTAGATATTTTGATGAAATTGAGAAATTGGAGTTACAATTTAATAATTATATGGTAATTTGTATTGGTTGTAGAAATTTATTGAGTAATTGGTAGATTTTGGATTTTAAATGTGATTGTGTTGATGCGAATGTGAAAGTAATTATTAAGTATTATTAGTAATTGTGTGGATGATGTAAAAATTAAATTGAATGTTCTTTTTTGTAACTTATTATTTGGAGTTTTGAATTTGTAAGTTTATAAAATTTAGTATAGAAAATGAAAGTTTGGTGTGCCTAACTCGTAGAATTTATGATGGTTACAATTAATAGTCAATTAGTACATTAGTGTATAGAAAATGTCAGAGGGTGAAATATTATAATGTGTTATTTGAATAATATCTGTACTTTTTATTTAGTATTGTAGATATTCTTGTAATATATTAATTTTAAAATTTAGATAATATTTGTAATTAGTAGATTATTTCATCTGTCATACCTAAAATGTAATAATTTAAATGCAGGCATGTTGGATAATAATTGGAAGTTGGATAATGAAGTTGTATTATTTTATAAATGTGTAAATATTATTTATTGTTATGTATGTAGATTAAATAATAGTTTATTATAACGTAAATATTTGAAATTTTAATTTGTGTGGATGATTAATATGAAGGATATGGGTCATAAGAGAAAGCATATTGCGAACGGAAAAAAATTACATTATTATTGCTGTGAATGTCGTTATTGTCGGTGTGAATGTCACAAGTTTGGACTGCAATTTCAGACATTCAAACAGGTTTACATCCTAACTTAATTGTCGTAATATCTTATTTTTGTGCATCGCATATTGAACATAGTGCATGACGAAATATTACAATCATATGTAAATCATTAATGTAAATATGTATTAAGAAAAGTGTAATCATTATGTCCATTATTATTATAAATAAGGAATTAACATATACATTTGTAATGGTCTATAGTGGATAATATTGATGGACCACCCGATCGGAGGTGGATGTATAAAAGATTTTTACCAGGTAGAAAAGGGTATAAACAAGAATTTTTAGATGGAGTTGAATTGTTTGATCAATTTACAAGAAGTCAAGTGGAATTCATAAATAATGGACATTATAGATGTCCTTGTACCAAATGCCAGAATAGCGCTTATAGAGAACCTGATGACGTGAGATTACACTTGTACTAAAATGATTTTGTTAAAGGCTATTGGTACTAGACATCTCATGGGGAAGTAGAACCTGCTTCCTATGACAATGTTGGAAGTAGCAACGCACAAAACTTATATAAGCACATGGTTTCAAGTCCCATAGATGTTGATAATACTGGACCATTTGTGGATCATGTTGAAGCAATGGTGAATGATGCAATGATTACTAATGAAGTTAGTGGCAATCAGCAACCAAAGGCAGAAGCTCAGACATTCTATAATATGCTTCAAGTTGCATAGAGACCTTTATAGGATGGGTGTAGTAACCAAACTGAATTGTCAAATGCAGTCAGATTGATGAGTATCAAATCTGATTATAATATGCTTCAAAATTGTTTGAATGAGGTGATACAATTAATCCATGAGAGTTGTCCGACAGACAATCGTGTCCCCAGAAATTACTCAGAGTTGAAAAAGAAGGTTCGAAGTTTAGGTTTAGATGTACAAACCATTGATTGTTGCTGCAATGGTTGTGTGTTGTACTTTAAGGAGGATTCAGCACTTGAAAAATGTAAGTTTTGTGATGCACCAAGACGGAAGCCAAAAAAGTCAGGCGATAATGGGAAACCAAAACCATATGTAAAAATGTTGTACTTCCCGTTGATACCTAGGTTACAACGCCTTTACGCCTTAAAAAGCACAGCTGAACACATGACCTGGCATTATAGCAATAGGCGTAAGGATTGTGTTCTTTGTCACCCTTCAGATGGGGAAGCATGGAAACATTTTGATCGCAAACACTCAGATTTTGCTTTAGAGCCCCGCAATATGAGACTTGGTGTGTACAGATGGGTTTATCCCATTTGCACAATCTGCACAGCCTTATTCAATTTGGCTTGTCGTTGTGACACCTTACAACCTTCCCCCGGATATGTGCATGACAACGTCATATATGTTCTTAACTTACATTATACCTGGGCCTACAAATCCGAAGAACAAAATAGATGTGTACTTGCAACCTTTGATTGATGAGTTGAAAATGCTATGTAATGGTGTTCACACTTATGAAATTTCAATGAGGCAGAACTTCGTTATGAGAGCTGCATTAATGTGGACAGTGAATGACTTCCCAACCCTTGGAATGTTATCTGGATGGAGCACTCATGGTGTTTTGAGTTATCCTGTTTGTATGGAGAAGTTGAAAGCAACACATTTGAAACATGGGGGCAAACCATCCTGGTTTGAAGGTCACCGTCGATTCTTGCCCAGGCATCATGCATTTTGAAGAAATCGAATTGCATTTCGTAGAGAAAAAGTTGTGAATGATGGTCCTCCATCTAGAAAAATGGAGAGGAACTATACCATGAGGTTAAGAGTCTTCCTAAAGTAACCACTGATGGAGATTTCATCATCCCGGGTTTTAAGGAGAATTTTCATAATTGGACAAAGCAAAGCATCTTTCGGGAGTTACCTTATTGGAGAGACTAACTACTACATCACAATTTAGACGTAATGCACATAGAGAAAAACTTTTGTGATAACATCATCAACACTGTCATGGATGTACCTGGTAAAACAAAAGATGATGTTAAGGCAGGGCTAGATATGGTGGAGATGTGTGATCGGAGTGAGCTGAATCTCAGACATGGTGTTAATGGCCGAATATTAAAACCGAAGGCTTCCTACGCCCTTTCTTTGGACAAACAAAAGGGGGTGTGTGAGCGGGCACTGCAACTAACAATGCCTGATGGATATTGCTGCAACTTTGCAAACTGCGTAGATATGAAGTTTGCAAAGTTTCAAAACATGAAGAGCCATGATTGTCATGTATTTTTGCAGATGCTTATGCCAATAGCATTTCGTGCCCTTTCAGATGATGTATTAGTACTACTCGTTGAGTTAAGTGAATTTTTTAAAAATCTTTGCTCAACAGTATTAAGGGTTGATAAGCTACAAGAAATGCAACGCAATATAAGCATCATACTTTGTAAATTAGAGAGAGTTTTTCCAGCGGGATTCTTTAATGTCATGGAACACTTGCCTATACACTTAGCAAAAGAAGCATACCTAGGGGGTCCAGTGCAATATCGATGGATGTAACCATTTGAAAGGTAAATATGTATCTGAATATCATAGAGCACTAAATTCAGCAGTTGTGTTATACTGAAATACTTATATAAGTTGTTGTAATTTAGGTACTTCGGTTGCCTTAAGAAGAAGATAAAAAACAAAACACATCCTGAGGGATTAATGGCTGAAGCATACTTGGTTTTTGAGATTTCGCAGTTTTCTTCGTATTACTTCAGCACTGATGTGCCTTCAATGTGCATAAGACGTCGACGTAATGAGGATGACAACGACAAGCCACAAATGCAACCTACTTTATCAGTTTTTCAAACCCAAGGTACTCCAGTGGGAAGTCGTACACAGAGGTACTTAACTAATGAAGAGTTGTACGCTGCACACCTTCACATTTTGTTGAATTGTAATAAAGTTCAACCTTATATCGAGTAAGTTCTACCTGCGCCTTTTTTGTATTATAATGAAATTAAATGGGAACTTAGTGCTAATGAATATCATTCTCACAGTTTATTTAAACAACAACAATTACATGAAAATTCCACTTTAACGAACGTGGAGATAGATGCTTTGATTGAGGTTGAATTTATTTGGTGGTTTAAAAATACAGTAAGAGCGTAAACTTGCCTCTTATATTATATATTCATCTACTTCAGAACATCTTACACAATATGATTCCCATGTTGATCAAGTTTGTAAAAATTAATGTAGGTTGAAATTGTACAAATCTTCAATGACAAACGCCAAGTACACATATACCACTTGGCTCCATTGCCTTTAAGGAAAGTTACATCTTGGTTTCCATTCAGAGTTAATGGATTTCTATTTCACACACAGAAAAGGTGTGAAGGGGAAAGACATTCAACTGTGGCATTTGCGTTAAAGGGAGCGGGGAAGGTGGATATGAGGACGATTATTATGGAATCCTTCAAGAGGTTATTCGCATTGAATATGAGAGCTGCTTAAACAATGTATGTTGTTAAGATGTGATTGGTTTGATAAAACCCCTCGAGGAACACGTTGTCCCAAACTATGTCCATTTATAGAGGTGAATGCCACTCAAAGATATAGAAAATATAATCCATTCATATTTGCTAGCTCTGCAACCCAAGTGGTGTACATGAAATACTCGAATGGAATAAGAGATAAGTCTAACTAGTGCGTTGTTGTACCAAACAAACCCAAACATAAAGTGAATAACAAATTCACTTTACCAGTTGCATTTCAAGAGGAACATGTGTCTCATGTGACACCGATGAATGACACAATTTCTATAACTTTGTTGAATGAAGAGGAAGACATTGAAGTTGTTAATGAAAAAGGTGCAAACGAGGGAGGTGCGAAGGTAGAGTGGAATGATGATTATGAATATATTGAAGACAAAGTCATTGTCCACCATGAAGATTCTGATGAGGAGAATGAAATTGAGGATGATGACTAGTAGAATAATTCCTAAATGTACATTAAATCAATTTATCTATTTTCATATTATATGCATGTGGACTTTTTCGTTGTATGGATGTGTCTTGGTCATTCTATGCATGTAGTCTTTGTTGAATAATGAATGACACAATTGTTATTGTATGATTTGGTAAAGTTGTTTAATTCTTGTATTTTATGTTATTTGACCACTATGGTTTGTATGTTTGTCTTAAAGATGTCAGGTATGCAACGTGAACGCAGTGGTAGACGTGGTAGAACTCGGGGAAGAGGTCATAACAACTAAAGTGGCCAAGAAGAGGAAGAGTTTCAGGGATGGCAAAACCACCAAGACATCCCTCAGAATGCTTTTCCTGATCCCAACGGCCTCCAAAACATGCAATTCACCCAATACATACCTCAAACTGCTACGTTCCCCCAGGCTGACATTTCCTCCTTCCAGTCACAAAGACCTCCTAACACTCAGACTCAAGGAGCATTCATGGGTAACCAATTTGGCTCCTACATCCCTGTACCACATGCCATTCCACAACACAATGAAGAAAGGAGTTGGGATCATAGTGAAGGTGCTCCAAGCCATAAGAGCACGTCCAACAAGGTGTTTATTAGGCCAGATGGTAAAGAGTAAGCGATTATACATTTCCACTTCTGTATATTCAGAACCCAAACATATATATAAATATGTTTATTGTGAACACAAATTTGTAACTGTATTTCTTATTTGCAGCTTCTTTTCGCATGATGTGGTGTTTGAAATAACAAAGATATTGGTGAGCAAAGTTCTCGAGCCTTGGCCATCATGGGGTAAAGTCCCTGAATCACAACAGGATCTGTGATTTGGCGAGTTCAAGGTAAGATAAATTAATAAGTTGACCACAGCTGTAAATATATTGTTCACTAGCACATTGTTTATGTTTTGCTGACTTTTCTTTTACAGAAGCGTTTCTATTGGGCTCCAGAGCATGACTCCTAGATTAGGAGGAACTTTGAGGAGAAGGGGGCTAGTAAATTGAAGGACACATTTGGGGAGCTAAGGAAAAGGGGCAAGCAGCCTCTGTGGCTGTCTGGCAGCACTTGAAGGCCACTTCAAGAATACTGGGCTTCCGAAAAATTTCAAAAGATGAGTGCACAAGCAAAGAAGAACCGGAATAGTGATCAGGATGACTTAGGCCCTTCTTTGCATACATGTGGTTCAATCCCATTTAGTGAGCAAAAGAGACGTTTGGTAAGTACAAAGAACTCTCACTTATTTCAACTTATTGCAATCTGTACTTTCTATGTGCTTTAATTTGCAATGTACGAAGAACTCTCGCCTATTTCAACTTATTTGCATATTGTATAGGCTAAGAAGCTTCAAAGGGAGCCGACTACAATAGAACTAGTTAAAGACACTCATCAATATAAGCAGAACAACACATGGGTTGAAAATAATCTGAAAAAACATATATAAGTAACATCTATTTTTTTACGTGTTTAAAATATTCTTACTCCGTCGGCGTTACTAGATCTGTAACACATAATATTTTTGATTTTATTTTGTAGACGGAGTATCAACAAAAATGGAAGCAAATCAGGAATTCCCAATCCTCGATAGATCCTAGCTCCGATCCATCTGAAATTCCATCTGAGATAGAGCTATGGGTGCAAGGCAACTTAAACAAAAAGGGGCGTGTGTGGACTTGGTTCAGAAGAGGTGAAACTGAAGCACCTGTTCAAGTCCACAGCAACATCCAGGGGAAGTCAGGAGTCAGATGTGCGAGAGACGGTCACCCAATTGAACAATGAATTAAGTTCAATGGCGGAGTTAAATCGCCAAATTGAGGAGAGGAACCGTCATTTAGAAGAGAAAGTGATAATGTTGAGTGAACAACTTAGTGGGGTGCAAACCACACTAAGTGGGTTCATTAGCTCTCAACAAGCATTTGGCTTTGGATCACGCCCAACCCCTCCTTCGTGCCCTCGACAGCACCACCGCTCCACTTATGCTGCTGCCGCTGCTCCTCCTCCTCCTTCTCAGCCCCAATGTCAAAATGATGATGATGATGATGATGGTGATGGTGATGATGATGGTGATGATGTAAAACTGTACTGCTAGTTATTATCTGATAGTGAACCCCTTGATACTGTTACGATCTATGGATAGGTGTACACCTGCCAAGCCGATTGGGGACCTAGCCTGAAGCCGCATGGGTAACTGAAGGGCGAATGCCCTATAGATGATAACTGACGGGGTTAATAATTAACTGATAAATCACTGTACAAACTGATTCGTTGATGTACTTACCAAAACATGATAACGTTGACAAATACACTCTGATTTTTAAGAGATATAGGCAATGGACGTATCTAAAGTCTTTAAAATGATATTTCACTTGATAATACTTATGCATAATGAAAACGATAGACTGGGCCCTGATTCTGCTAAAGAAATGTAATTATAGGTAAATGCAGTTAGTAAACAATATTTACTCCCGTTGTAATGGAAATTGATTAATTAAAAAGCTTCCACAATTCTAATAATTCAATATAAGATAAGTTACAACAAAATGATTTGAAAAATAAATCAATTAGGGTTATTGAACTTGAAATACAACAAACTGAAACAAAATAGACCAAATTGGAATGATTGAAGTGATAATGAAAAGATCTTAATTGATATAAATGAAATATGGGTTTCTTATATTTCCGAAATGGATAATGAAAAGTGTAATGCTTCTGAAATGGATAATGGAAGGCTTAATATCAAGAGAGGTGTTGTGAGGTTCATAAAAGTTCAAATAATCTCAACTGAGTCCAATAGATACTGATTTGAGTCATTACTCTGCCCACTTCTCAAATTTCATTTTCATGCTCATTTAACTCAGTTCCCTAACTCAAATAAGCATCCATACACTAATCAAACTTGTTGAACTCACTAAACGTTGTAATTTCCTTACAATACTCATAATTATATAGAAACTTCTGATAATATTTTCAAATGTCACGATTTCTGTATTCACTCATGTTACCGCCTGATGGTCTGCATTAGAAAATCCAATATGAAAAGCTCATAATGTCCATTAAAACTTTTATTTAGGACACAAAGCATGATTCACATAGTAAAGTCCCTAAAATTAGGGTAGAACACAGACCTGCATAATTTCAGCTCAATCTGCGCAGTCGTAGCAGAACGGCCATAACTTTTTCCACAGAACTCGGATTAAGGTGATTCAGAAAGCATTTGAAAGATAACTCATTGATCTATCCACATACCAAAAATCATAATTTTTCAATAACCCAATCAATACCAGTTTTTCCGTAAAGTCCCCTGTCACAAATGCTCCCAGTTTCGATGTATTCTGCGTAATCTTTAGTAAATTTGTCATAACTTTGTCCACACAACTCAAAATTGAGTAATTCCAAAGCCTACTGAAAGCTAACTCATCACGATACCATATATCAAAAGTCATGAATTTTTGATGTGCCAATTAATACTAGTTTTCTCCCGAAGTGACCCCTTGTTTAGGTCTATTTACTGCTCAATAATCACATTTTTCAATCTTTTCTTCACATAACCACCCATTAAAATCACCCTCTAACTTATATGAATCACCATAAACATCTTTATACTCATTATCAATACCAAAGATCACAAAATCTCATTTAAAACAATCAAAATCCATCATCACCACCTAAACTTACATGATCATGAACAACTTCAAACATTACTTGTTTTCAAGATGATCCAACCAATAAAACATCAAAATAAATCTTGTTCTTATCAAAATAACATGATCAATAATCAAATCTAACATAAAAATCCAAAACTAAACTTGATTAAGTTAGGGTTTTTACCTTGCTTAGTGATCAAAATGGAGAGATGGAGATGTTGCTTGATGTTAGATGTGTTTGGGTGGTTGATGGTGGTTGATGGGATGATGGTCGGCAGCTGTGGTGGTGGAGCTAGTGGCTGCGGTGGGTGGGCAGCAAGGGACTGGCCAAATTAGTAGAGAAGGAGAGAGAAAAGAGCCTTGGTGTTTTGTGCTTGAGTTTTTACTTGGTTGTAAATGAATCAAATAAACACTTGGCTGAAATTTTGAGTCCCTAAAAATATCTTTTGCTAATTATAATTAGGTGCAAATGATAGTGCTTAACTTAATTTAAGTAAACTCAAATTTTTGGACCAAAGCACAAAATGAATCGGGTCGCAAACCGGGCCCAAATAGATTGGGCCAAACTTAATGAATTTTTGCCCGAATTTTTGCCCAATTTTTTGCATGGTTAAAACTTAGAAATTTTTTTCTGACATTACGAAAAATAATTTATTGCTTAATCATATTTATCAGAGCCTACTATCGATTCATCCGAAATTCTTACGGTAAATGAAACTCGAATTGCAAAGTAGGGCACGAAATGAATTTTCCTAATTGGGATGATTAAATGAGATAAATAAATATGAAAAATTAATAACACAACTTAATTAAATAAATAAACATGATTTAAGGTCGGGTTATTACAGCCTTCCCTCCTTAAAGAGTTTCGTTTTCGAAACTTATGAAATTTATGAAAACCTGCATGGTTAACTCAGATAAGTCTGGATACTTGGCTTTCATTTCTTCCTCAATTTCTCAAGTAACTTCTGAGGAGGTATGATTTGTCCAAAGTAATATGACTAAAGATATCTGCTTAATGCTTAACTGCTTAATCCTGAGATCTAATATCTAGATTGGGTGCTCTTGAAACTCAAGACCCTCAACGACCGCAATGGATTTGGTTATGACGGTGTCGTTAGGATTTGAAATGTATTGCCTGAGTTGTGAGGTAGAGAACACATTATGCACGTGTTTGAGTTATATAGACATATCTGGTAGACAAGTTATGGAATTCGACCTTTCAATGAACTGATAGGGTGAAACTTTCTTACACCCTTAATTGATGAAATTTTCTGAAAAACCCTGTTATATACATGAAAGTCCCGGAATCTCCTTCTTTTATCAACATAGCATTTCTGTCGCTTTCAATAGGATATTTTCAGGAATCTTCTAATATGTGTCATCTTATTAAATGCTGGAGAAGATCTTCATGACCCATAAGATGATTTATTGTCAATGCCTGCCGTCATTTTGTCCTGATGTTTAATGAAGGATTCTCTGCTAGTGCTATCACAACGCTGACCACTGGGAGTTCCATACTTTCTTCAAATGCAAATGTTGGTTGTAGGTCGTGAAGCACTACAGGCTCCAACTTAGAAGAGTTGATCCATTGATATTTTTAAATGCTTGCCCATCTATTTCAGGATGATAAGAACTGTAAAAGTTCAATCTAGTTCTAAAGGCTCTTTGAAATGCTTGCCATAACAGGCTTGAAATCTCTGATCTCGGTCATACACTATCTCTGAGGGAATCCTATGACAAAGTCCATTGAAATTGAATCCCTTTCTCAAGATTTTGCTTTATTCTTTGGAGCTCATGATCACGATCCTGATTCACTCTAATTTCCTCTATCAGGGAGGGCTGTAAGGTAAGTACCGGCAATTAAACATTTACCTTCCTGTTCAACACTAATTGAATGTCCAAGACCTCAAGCTCTCTCAAAAGATTCAGTTGCGTAATCACTACAGCGTTCAAGGTATGTTGTGCCTTCCTATTTAGGGCGTCTGCCATAACATTTTCCTTTCTTGGTTGACATTGGATCTACCATAACTGATTGAGCTTCTTCTGCATGAAGATGTACTTGAAGCTTTGAAGATCAGTATTGATTCTTGCATGGTACCCCATATAAGTAATATCTCTAATTTTCAATGCAAAAACTAGGGAAATAGGTAGGGTAATTCTTCTCAAAAGACTTGAGTTGTTAGAAGGCATAAGCCACCATTTTATTTTCTTGCTAACTTTGTAGCTTGCTTCGACAAATTGGTCAGGGAAGACAATATTTATCAAATCCTTCCTGAACTTGATAAGTCCATGCTAAACTCAAATAGTTTCTAGGCTTAGTGCATTGGTGGGTGTTGGGCACTTTGTAACCGCTTTCAGCTTGTGCAAATAAACCTTAATCTCTTCCTTGAAGCCATATGCTCCATAAATACCATTGCTTCTAATCAGTGCTCATGCTTTTTGCCGTTGTTATATAATTAATGTCTCTTCAAGGTCTGCAACACTATCTCAAATGAACAATATGCTTATCTCTATCCTTAGAGTAATTCAAGATGTCTTTTATAAACACCACCACAAACTTGTCTAAATAGGGTATGAAACTCTATTCATAAGATCCATAAAGGCTGCAGGGCCATTTATTAGGCCAAAAGGTATCACAATGAATTCATAGTTACCCAAACATGGTCCTTAGTGTGGTTTTGGGAATGTCTTCAGGTATAATCCTAAGTTGATGGTACCTTGACCTCAAATTAATCTTAGATCAGATTCTTGCTCCCTGCAGTTGATCAAATAAGGCATCTACTTAGGGGGATGGGTCTGTGTTTTTGATGGTGATCTTGTTCAGCTCTCTGAAATCAATACATAACCTCCAGGTTCCATTCTTCTTTTTTACAAATAGAATTGGGGCACCCCATGGTGACACGCGTGGTATGATAAATCCCTTCTATAATGACTTCTCTAACTGAATCTTCAGTTCTTTAAGCTCAATTGGGGCCATACGATACGTGGTTTTGGAGATAGGTTGAGCATTAGGGATTAACTCTATCTCAACCTATCTTGACATAAGAGCTCATTGGTTTTCATAAAAGAATTTAAAGGACAAGGTTTTTCCTCTCTTTGACCATAAAACATATTTCTCTCCCTTGTTCATCTCTTGAAATAACCTTAGGGTCACAACCTATCTTGACCCCAGAAGTACACAACCAGATCATTTCCAAAATGATATCAAAGTCTGACGAGTCAAATTAAATCAGAACTTCAGGGGAAACTATCTCACCATAGTAATTGAAATAAATTTATGAGACGTAGAACACTTAACTCTAAAGTCGTTGGACAACTTGATTCCATAATTGGTTTCTACCTTCTTATTCTCAAGGTTCACTTGCATGGCAGCTCGTGTGAATATAAATGAATGAGTGGCAACTGAATCAATCAATACACAAAATGGTTTCAAAATTAAAGGAGAGTTCCAGTAACTACCGCACCCGAGGTGGTAGTACCCTTCTTGCTCAACACCTACGACCTTCCTACAGCTGCGGGCCTTAGAGGTGGGAGCCCTTGTCTACAGCCTTCAGTCTTCGGGAGCAGGCAGCGATGAGGTGCTTTGGGCTACCACACCACGTGCATTTGTTAGTTTCCACTTAGCAATTCGAAGCGGTGTAATTAGTTCTTTCACAAATCAGCTCCAACTGAAGTCATGCCCTAAGAGCCTATTCGTAAGAGTGTTCCACCAAATATCGGTTTCATCCGTTAGATAAAATGTTTCAATGTTCACCTATTATCCTCTGGAACCTCTACTACAGTGAAGATTTTCTCCATTCCTCGAATCGATTCTTCAGGTTTCACTGGGTCATACTTTCCATTCTAGAGTCCTTTAGTATGAATCAGCTGAAGATATTTTTCCAAAGGGCAGTAACCCATCAAAATTTCTCACTGACGCAGTCCAAATGCATGACAAAGATTTTGATTGTCCACTTAAACTTTATGCAAGTGGTCTTCCACAGGGAACTTAGATTAAATCAGCCAAAAAGGTAGGCACATTGCGTTTCCCTTAGCAATGGGTTCCATAAGTTGGGCACTAATTAACCCCTATAAAAAGCGTAGTTAAAATCTACCTTTTGTTCAAACGTGCTACAAAATTATCATCTATTGACATGGGTGCATCCCAATCATAAACTAGCTACTAGCAGCAATTGGGCTCTTAAAAATAGGAAAAGATGACCAGAACTGATGAAGATGTAATATGAGAGTGAATGATAATGCAACTTGATAGGGAGATGCCATGAAGACAAAAATATGAAGCCCCTGGTCAAAGTGAGGAGTATCCAACAGTTGATAATCCAACAAGGGCAATGGCAGATGGTATGTTACCAGAAGGTGCAACGAAATATTTTCTAGAGTAATGTCTACTTCACAAATGGAGGTGGAGTGAATGGACTGCTTGCAAGAGTTTGAGCAATTTAAGCAGGTCTTGAATTGCAATGGACTGAAGCAAAATGTCTCTCTAATGTGTCCTTGGTTTCTCTTGTATGGAATCGTCGATAGTTAATGGTTTCAAAACTTATGTACCAGAGAACAAGCCTCTCCAAAATCCTATAATTCAGGGGATATTACATCAAGAACCCCCCATATAGCTCACTTAGATGAAATTCATGAGTTACAGAAGAAAATATCTGTAATCAATGAAGCATATTGAAGTAATTGCCACTTGGATCCAAGAAATGCACAAAATGACACCCATAATATGAGGAAATATAAGCTCAAAGTTGTATGTATCCACTGACTTGAACAATCTGTACCATCAGACTTCTAGGCTAAATTTCATTAGCCACTGGTCTCCAAATATGCTGCAATATGGGTCATTGGAAAGCTTACTTTTTGTAGCTTGACATAAAATAACTAAAGCATCTCTATCTAATGGAATTCATAGGCTGTAATTGGACTAAACTCAGACCTTCTGCATTAGGATTCTGAGCAATTTACAGATTTTGACTTGTCTAACAGTTTTGAAGAACCAAATGACCTGCAATCCACTTGAAACTTGTTTCATATGAATGATATATCCTAAAACTTAAAGTTAGGATGGAACATCCTTGTGTAAATCATAGTCACCATGGACAAAAGTTATCTCAAAGTTGGACCTTGTGCACTAATCAAAACTACCAAGTTGATAAAACTTGTATATTCTGCCCATACTTGATTTTCCCTATGCATTTAACCTCAAAATGAGTCAAGAGCCTTTCATAGGACACATCTGTAACAACCTCCAGTCCTAGGGCTACGAGTGTTAGTGATTCTGAAATTTCTGGGGCGAAACGGACAGAGTTTTGCCTGCAAACTGGCCATTTTCTACGCTTAAAACCTTACGTCACATCCCCTGCATTGAATAGAAGTGTAAAAGGATATCAAATCAAGTTCAACGGCTACACACTAGACACCACAACTCTACGGGCCATACGCACTGGAGTACAAGGGTGTACATCCCAAAAATAAATAATTTCAGCTAAAAGGATGTCATACCATTCAGATGGGTGGCTTATAGTACCATACTTACCTAAATACATTGGAGCACCTTCAACTTATTATTCAAAATCTCCGTCAAATCTGCTACTTGAGATCAAACTATATATACTTTATATGGATCCATCTGATAAAGAAGAATATACGAGTAGAATATGTGTGAGATAAGCAGATATTACCAGTGTCGCAAATCTCCAATGATATCATAATAATCTTCATTCCTCACTAACCAAATTTCTCAATATCTTAACTCCATACTCCATATCCCATAAAGAAAATCTCAACCTGGCCCTGATACCAAATTTGTAACGCCCCAAATTAAACATGTTTCGCTGTTTATATTCTCCTTAATAAATCACTCAATTGTAATATGATAAATCCAATGATAGGGGCGTTACCGCCATCCCAAGGGACAAGGCCTGAAGTATGTGTCCTGGAATAACATAGTTAAGCGTCACCTCAACCATACACATTCACACATGATCATCCATTCACAATCAAGTGTTAGCCAATGTAAGGTTTATAAACCATTGTAAGATAATTCACCATGTAATCTACATTCTCATACACCGAAGAATTCAAAATACAACTTTAAAGTATGCATATACTGTATGACCACTGATTTATACAAATTTCCTTACTCAACTTATTCTCTTCCGCTGCTTTGCTAGCATGAGGGCAATTCTCTGAGCATTTGCCTAAAACAAAACATAAAAAATATTTCGAACTGTGAGCCAAAGCTCAGTACATACATTCCTGAATTGTTCAATGATCATTGAAATACTGGTTGGGCCCAATTTGTAATTCATTTCAAATTCAAATAGTGAATGAGATGATGTAAAACTGCATCGCTGGTTATTATCTGATAGTGAATCCCTTAATACTGCCACGATCTATGGATAGGTGTACACCTGCCAAGCCGATCGGGGACCTGGCCTGAAGCCGTGCGAGTAACTGAAGGGCGAATGCCCTATAGATGATAACTGATAGGGTCACTAATTAACTGATAAATCACTGTGTAAACTAATTCATTGATGTACTTATCAAAACATGATAACGTTGATAAATACACTCTGATTTTTAAAGATACAGGCAATGGACGTACCTGAAATCTTTAAAATGATATTTCACTTGATAATACTTATGCATAATGGAAACAATAGACTAGGCCCCGATTCTGCTAAAGAAATATAATTATAGGTAAATGCAGTTAGTAAACAATATTTACTCCCGTTGTAATGGAAATTGATTAGGCAAAAAGCTTCCACAATTCCAATAATTTAATATAAGATAAGTTACAACAAAATGATTTGAAAAATAAATCAATTAGGGTTATTGATCTTGAAATACAACAAATCGAAACAAAATAGACCAAATTGGAATGATTGAGGTGATAATGAAAAGATCTTAATTGATATAAAAGAAATATGAGTTTCTGATATTTTTGAAACGGATAATGAAAAGTGTAATGCTTCTGAAATGGATAATAAAAGGCTTAATGTTAGGAAAGGTGTTGTGAGGTTTATAAAAGTTCAAATAACCCCAACTGAGTCCAATAGACACTGATTTGAGTCATTACTCTGCCCACTTCTCAAATTTTATTTTCATGCTCATTTAACTCGGTTTCCCAACCCAAATAAGCTTTCATACACTAATCAAACTTGTTGAACTCACTAAACCTTGTAATTTTCTTGCAATACTCATAATTATATAGAAACTTCTGATAATATTTCCAAATGTCAAGATTTCTGTATTCACTCATGTTACCGCTTGATGGTTTGCATTAGAAAATCAATATCTTTCACTTCTAACCTCTAACTAAAATGTAAAACCCTAATATGAAAAGCTTATAATGTCCATTAAAACTTTTATTTAGGATACAAAGCATGATTCACATAGTAAAGTCCCTTAAATTAGGGTAGAACACAGACGTGCATAATTTTAGTTCAATCTGCGCAGTCGTAGCAAAACGACTATAACGTTTTTCACAGAACTCGGATTAAGATGATTCAAAAGGTATTTGAAATATAACTCATTGACCTATCCACATACCAAAAATCACAATTTTTCAATGACCCAATCAATACCAGTTTTTCCGCAAATTCCCCTGTTTTCAAATGCTCCCAGTTTCGATGTATTCTGCGTAGTTTTCAGTAAATTGATCATAACTTTGTCCACAAAACTCAAAATTGAGTAATTCCAAAGCCTATTGAAAGCTAGCTCATCAAGCTATCTATACACCAAAATTCATAAATTTTTGATGTGCCAATTAATATCAGTTTTCTCCCGCAATGACCCCTGATTCAGGTCTGTTTACTGCTCAATAATCACATTTTTCAATCTTTTCTTCACATAACGACCCACTAAAATCAACCTCTAACTTATATGAATTACCATAAACATCTTTATACTCATTATCAATACCAAAGATCACAAAATCTCGTTTAAAACAATCAAAATCCGTCATCACCACCTAAACTTACATGATCATGAACAACTTCAAACATTACTTGTTTTCAAGATGATCCAACCAATAAAACATCAAAATAAATCTTGTTCTTATCAAAATAACATGATCAATAATCAAATCCAACATAAAAATCCAAAACTAAACTTGATTAAGTTAGGGTTTTTACCTTGCTTAGTGATCAAAATGGAGAGATGGAGATGTTGCTTGATGTCAGATGTGTTTGGGTGGTTGATGGTGGTTGATGGGATGATGGTCGGCGGCTGTGGTGGTGGAGCTAGTGGTTGCGGTGGGTGGGCAACAAGGGGCTGGCCAAATCAGTAGAGAAGGAGAGAGAAAAGAGCCTTGGTGTTTTGTGCTTGAGTTTTTACTTGGTTGCAAATGAATCAAATAAATACTTGACTCAAATTTTGAGTCCCCAAAAATATCTTTTGCTAATTATAATTAGGTGCAAATGATAGTGCTTAACTTAATTTAAGTAAATTTAAATTTTTGAGCCAAAATTTGAGCATAAAATGAATCGAGCCGCAAACCGGGCCCAAATAGATTAGGCCAAACTTGACGAACTTTTGCCCAAGTTTTTGCATGGTTAAAACTTAGATTTCTTTTTTTGTGACATTATAAAAAATAATTTATTGCTTAATCATATTTATCAGGGCCTATTATCAATTCATCCGAAATTCTTACAGTAAATGAAACTCGAATTGCAAAGTGGGGCTCGAAATGAATTTTCCTAATTGAGATGATTAAATGAGATAAATAAATGTGAAAAATTAATAACACAACTTAATTAGATAAATAAACATGATTTAGGGTCGGGTTATTACAAACAGTTTCTAATTATAATATTGAATGAAAGTAATCATGTGTGATGGTTACTTTCGGAATTAGTTAGAATGTCGATAAGTTTGTGTGCAAATGAATACTTGTACTTGTTGAATGAATATAACCACATGCGGTGATTACATAGTTCTGATTGATGTACCACGTGTGGTGGTTGTAAATATTGGATTTACAGGTTTTGTGTAAATTGTAGTTTTGGGCTGGCTCAAGGTGCCCATTTCTAAAAAAAAAAATCTACATCCTCATACACCGAAGAATTCAAAATACAGCTTTAAAGTATGCATATACTGTATCACCGCTGATTTATACAGATTTCCTTACTCAACTTATTCTCTTCCGCTGCTTTGCTAGCATGAGGGCAATTCTCTGAGCATTTGCCTAAAACAAAACATAAAAAATATTTCGAACTGTGAGCCGAAACTTAGTACATGCATTCCTGAATTGTTAAATGATCATTGAAATACTGGCTGGGCCCAATTTGTAATTCATTTTAAATTAAAATAGTGAATGAGATGATGTAAAACTGCATCGCTAGTTATTATCTGATAGTGAACCCCTTGATACTGTTACGATCTATGGATACTATCAAGCCGATCGGGGACCTGGCTTGAAGCCGTGCGAGTAACTGAAGGGCGAATGCCCTGTAGATGATAACTGATGGCGTCACTAATTAACTGATAAATCACTGTGTAAACTAATTCGTCGATGTACTTACCAAAACATGATAACGTTGATAAATACACTCTGATTTTCAAAGATACAGGCAATGGACGTACCTGAAATCTTTAAAATGATATTTCACTTGATAATACTTATGCGCAATGGAAACGATAGACTAGGCCCCGATTCTGCTAAAGAAATATAATTATAGGTAAATGCAGTTTATAAACAATATTTACTCCCGTTGGAATGGAAATTGATTAAGTAAAAAGCTTTCACAATTCCAATAATTCAATATAAGATGAGTTACAATAAAATGATTTGAAAAATAAATCAATTAGGGTTATTAAACTTGAAATACAACAAATTGAAATAAAATAGACCACATTGGAATGATTGAGGTGATAATGAAAAGATCTTAATTGATATAAAAGAAATATGAGTTTCTGATATTTTTGAAATGGATAATGGAAAGTGTAATACTTCTGAAATGGATAATAAAAGGCTTAATGTTAGGAAAGGTGTTGTGAGGTTTATAAAAGTTCAAATAACCCCAACTGAGTCCAATAGACACTGATTTGAGTCATTACTCTGCCTACTTCTCAAATTTCATTTTCATGCTCATTTAACTCGGTTCCCCAACCCAATAAGCTTTCATACACTAATCAAACTTGTTGAACTCACTAAACCTTGTAATTTCCTTGCAATACTCATAATTATATAGAAACTTCTGATAATATTTCCAAATGTCACGATTTCTGTATTCACTCATGTTACCGCTTGATGGTTTGCATTAGAAAATCTATATCTTTCACTTCTAACCTCCAACTAAAACGTAAAATCCTAATATGAAAAGCTTATAATATCCATTAAAACTTTTATTTAGGACACAAAGCATAATTCACATAGTAAAGTCCCTTAAATTAGGGTAGAACACAGACGTGCATAATTTCAGTTAAATCTGCGCAGTCGTAGCAAAACGACTGTAACGTTTTCCACAGAATTCGGATTAAGATGATTCAAAAGGTATTTGAAATATAACTCATTGACCTATCACATACCAAAAATCACAATTTTTCAATGACCCGATCAATACCAGTTTTTCCGCAAATTCCCCTGTTTTCAAATGCTCCCAGTTTCGATGTATTCTGCATAGTCTTCAGTAAATTGATCATAACTTTGTCCACAAAACTCGAAATTGAGTAATTCCAAAGCCTATTGAAAGCTAGCTCATCAAGCTATCGTTACACCAAAATTCATAAATTTTTGATGTGCCAATTAATACCAGTTTTCTCCCGCAATGACCCTTGCTTTAGGTATGTTTACTGCTCAATAATCACATTTTTCAATCTTTTCTTCACATAACCACCCACTAAAATCAACCTCTAACTTATATGAATTACCATAAACATCTTTATACTCATTATCAATATCAAAGATCACAAAATCTCATTTAAAACAATCAAAATCCATCATCACCACCTAAACTTACATGATCATGGACAACTTCAAACATTACTTGTTTTCAAGATGATCCAACCAATAAAACATCAAAATAAATCTTGTTATTATCAAAATAACATGATCAATAATCAAATCCAACATAAAAATCCAAAACTAAACTTCATTAGGTTAGGGTTTTTACCTTGCTTAGTGATCAAAATGGAGAGATGGAGATGTTGCTTGATGTCGGAGGTGTTTGGGTGGTTGATGGTGGTTGATGGGATGATGGTCAACGACTGTGGTGGTGGAGCTGGCGGCTGTGGTGGGTGGGCAGCAAGGGGCTGGCCAAATCAGTAGAGAAGGAGAGAGGAAAGAGCCTTGGTGTTTTGTGCTTGAGTTTTTACTTGGTTGCAAATGAATCAAATAAATACTTGGCTCAAATTTTGAGTCCCCAAAAATATCTTTTGCTAATTATAATTGGGTGCAAATAGTAGTGCTTAACTTAATTTAAGTAAACTCAAATTTTTGGGCCAAAATTTGAGCACAAAATGAATCGGGCCGCAAACCGGGCCCAAATAGATTGGGCCAAACTTAATGAATTTTTGCCCAAGTTTTTGCATGGTTAAAACTTAGATTTCTTTTTTTGTGATATTATAAAAAATAATTTATTGCTTAGTCATATTTATCAGGGCCTATTATCGATTCATCCGAAATTCTTACGGTAAATGAAACTCGAATTGCAAAGTGGGGCTCAAAATAAATTTTCCCAATTGGAATGATTAAATGAGATAAATAAATGTGAAAAATTAATAACACAACTTAATTAAATATATAAACATGATTTAGGATCGGGCTATTACAAACAGTTTCTAATTATATTGTTGAATGGAAGTAATCATGTGTGATAGTTACTTTCGGAATTAGTTAGAATGTCGATAAGTTTGTGTGCAAATGAATATTTGTACTTGTTGAATGAATGTAACCACGTGTGGTGGTTACATAGTTCTGATTGAAGTACCATGTGTGGTGGTTGTAAATATTGGATTTGCAGGTTTTGTGTAAATTGTAGTTTTGGGCTGGCTCAAGGTGCCCATTTTTTAAAAAAAAAATCTAAAAAATTCCGACGGATTTTTCGACTATCAACGACGGATTCCAGACGGATTTCCAATGGAAATTTATTTTTTGGGGGTTTTTTTTCAAAAATTGAGGCCAGGGAGCCGACGACCTTTTGGCCGTCGCATGCAAATTTTCCGTCGGGACTCCGTCGGAATCCGCTCCCAGCAGTCTCTGTTGTCCATTGGACCAGTGCCGACGGAATGGTATATTCGGTCGGAAACTGTTCCCGACCCGCTTTATTCCGACGGCGCCTTTTGGTCAGCTATTCCATCGGAAAATCATTTTTCCGACCGAAAAAGTTACTTTTTCAGTCGAAAATTCCGTCGGAAAAATCAGATTTTTAAGTAGTGAGTGGATTTTCTTGTTTCCAATCCCTAAATGCTTATAAATAGTTCGATTCCGTGGTATGTTGTTGTAAGCTTCTATCTTGAACATTGGCAATGCTGTCTACCAAGCCTACGAAGTGCGTCTTCTAATCCTTCGAATTTGTCCATGCAAGAATGGAGATTTAATTCATGTCTAATTCTTTTGCTTGTTTATCTTCACGCATTACCTGGTTACCAACAGATAAATGAAAAAAGCTCATAAAAGGTCAATTCCTTTGGTATATTCTCAAATTCCACACCCCATTCCTTCATCACTCAAAACCTTGTAGTTCACCCGCAGGTGCCTCAACCATCAAAAAACAATGTGGTTGATGCATAACCGTCACATACCAATTATACTGCAACAGCATTAACCATGTTTTAACGGCAAGTATCAGTGACGGAGATGTACAGAACTGAACCTGAAGGAGGAAATTCCCCATAGATGTGATGATAGATGATAAGGATGGCTCCTACAATAATAGTAACAGATGAATAAAATTTGTTACATAACTAACAAAAGAAAATACAAACTTCAGAATCATTGAACTGATCTGCCCCAAAAAAAAAAAAAAAGACTGCACAAAATAGTAGGCGAAGATTCCAAACCAGTGCAACCAAAAACCATGAGGCAGATGAGTGGGTTAACCACCTGTGCACTTATCTCTGATTGAAGCAGGTCACCTCAATTTGTTACCTTAAGGACTACTAGATGTATATCGAGTTCTTTGCCTCATTGCTCATATAGACTTTCTAATGTATTTGTCCAGGCTATACATCAGTATGGGTTTTCAAATAACTTTAAATTTTAATAGTTTTTTGAACGTGTTTTATGAAAGTGAAAAGAGTTTTTAATTAAAAAATAGTAATTAACAAGTACAATACGCAATGAAGCTTAATAACCAAGGATTAGAGTGTGGCCCAAAAGCAAAAAAGGGACTGAAGAGAATGAAGTCTTGTGGAAAAGATTGGGAGGTGGGGGAACATTAATCCTTTTCTTATAATAATAAAGAATGCAAAAGGCATCAGTGAGGGAAAAATAATATGCACGCAAGTGAGATCAATTAGCATATAAAATTACTACTGCAGCTGCACATACATAATCCATGACTGATAACAGTTTCCAGTATTATCAGCAAGGTCTTCCAAGCTGAACCAGATTACCAAGTCTTGGTAACAGCTGGCTGAAAGGTGTTTACAAACTGGGCGTTGGTCCAATTTCAAGTGGACAGCCCAGATACAATTTTAGTAACCATGTAAATGGAAAAACTGTTGCATCAGTCATCATTGGAAGATATGCTTAACATAGGCCAGTGGCTTCACGCTGCTTGTTACAGGCCTGTTGCCTGTGTACTTATATTTTTGCAGATTTCTACAAATTTCATGCTCTTCCAGTTTTTTTGCAGATGTATACCGGTTTCTACAAGTGTTTTCATATTTTTGGTATATATCTATAAATTTCTAAAAATCTTAAAAGAATATTGGATTTCTCCACATTACGGACTTTATCTTCCAAATCTTAGTTATATCTAGACATATGATCCTAAATGCAGTCAAGAATTGCGTAAAAGTTAAATGAAGATTTTAGTGTAAAATTTTGATTTTTCCAACAAAGTAATAAGTTTTTAGAGAGAAATAATTTTCTCTGATTAATACAGAAAATCTCGACCACAAATCATTATGCTCATGTCCCAAACAGTTAAGTCGCATTGGTAGTCACTTCCTTCTCCACCAAAGCAACCAGTGAACCTTCTCTTTGTTGGAGAGAAAGCGTCGTCCAAGATTAGTGATTACCGCCGGTATGTACACATAATTTACTTTTCAATGGGAGAAAAAAGCATTATCAACAACAAAAACAACAACTACTACTTTCCATATAGGTCTTATTTTCACGGGATCTTGGGAGATTCATATGTAGCCAACCTTAAATCTGCAGACTTCAGTGTCTGCGGAGAGGCCGATTCCAAGAGAAAGTAATTTGATGCAATTGGATGGGGGCTCCTAGATCTGTCAGATCAAGCAAGCGGGTTAAATACCAGTCGGTTGTATTTCGGAGTCGCGTAAAATACGGGCGGGTATATTTCATGGGTTTTTCAATCTAACGGGTTTAGAACGTCTTTTCTGTGAATTATTTTTCTTGTTTCAAAATCAAAAATTCTGCATATTTATTACTCAAAATTGTCAACATTAAATGAAAAGGCATAATAATTATGAATTCTCAAAAGAATATTAAAAATATTCAAGTTTTTTATTATAGTATATGAACATCTTTTATGGGCGGGCAAAGAATTAAGCCTCACTTGGTTTGGGGTAGATGACATGTATATTGAAAGAAGGTTAATAGCGGGTTGGCCATTTATGGGGTAGCCCATCTAGAGTATTTTAATGTATTTTAGCAGTTTGATCACTAATAATCTATTTAATAATTTAATATTTTATTAACTAACCTACCAATATCCAATCAAGTAAAACTTTATTAATGGGCCGACCCCAATACGAATACGGCTAGCCATTTTCCTACCACTAGCATCATAGCTTAATACTTGTTAGAACAAAAATCAAATAAAATTGAATAAAATAAGTGCAAGATATTATCTTGTAGTTATAATATCAAAATTTTAAATTATTACAAATTAATTAATTTAAAGCATAATTTAGACATATTTGTTTAACTAAGTATATAATGGTATGACTTGCTTATCTTTAATGCTTATCTTCTTTTAAATTAACTTTTTTCTAAAAGATTAAATAGTTATTTCATACAATTTTATACTCATTTTTAACTTTTTTTCCTTTTAAAAGTTGTCTATGATATTATTTTCAGAGAATGAAAAAGAAAAAATAAGGTTATTATTGTTTAATTTGTAAATGGATGCAATAGTTATATAATGTCTTTTTAGACTATTCAATAAAAATGACTAACCATTATTGTTAAGAGGAATAAATTAGAGAAAGATCAAAAACTAAGGATATCATGTTTGGGTCAAGCAGGTGGGTTCGGACTCGGGTCGGGTTTGACCCGTTAATTTGTGAGTTTTTCGGGTTCGATTAATTTCGGGCTCGGGTCAAGAAAATCGTGTTCAAAACCCAAAATTTTTGGGCGTGGATCGGATCAATTTTTGTCAGGTCTAGGGGCTCCTGCTCGAAATTGAGTACGCCTAAGGTAAGTGTCAATCTCAAGAAAATTTTTGGGATGTTTGGTGAGGAGAAATAGAATGGAACTTGAACCCTCAGGAATCAAGTTCCACTCCTTAGTATTTGGTGAGCATTTTAAGGGGTTGGGGCTTGATAACTACTAGGGGTATCAAGTTTCCTCCAAATCCTAAGGAACTTGACCCCCCTCAATCATGGGCCTTATTTGGTGAGAAAAATGGAATGGAATGAAATCAGGACTTGAAATCTGGGGGGTTGGGGTTGGGACTTAATTCCAAAACTCAAGTGTTTGGTGAGGAATTAGAATGGAATCAAAATGAGCAGAACTAAAAAAAAAAAAGAAAAAAGAGAAGGCATTTCAAGAGCACAAACATGCCATAGATTCAAGTTGAAGAAGCACAAACTCATATCAGAAAAGATTGAAAAGAAGCACAGAATTTAGATCTGGAAAACAACCAAATGGAAGAATCAAATCATATATTAGAAAAGAAAGCAAAAAATCGAAATTGAATCAACAGCCAAAGACTCAAAGGTGAAGAAGCAAGTTGCAGTGAAGTTTCTGGGCATCTTCTCCACCTTCTCCACCTTCATACATTTTCAATGGTGGTTTCGTCTTCTCCAAACTCAAACCAGAAAAATCCAAAAAAAAAAAAAAAAACTATAACTACATAATCGACAAAGATGCAAACGTTGAAAAAATTGGTCAAAGGAATGAAGGAATCTAGATTGGCCCAAAAAAAAAAGGTTGAAATTTTTTTCAGAAACCCAGATTGAAGAAGGGGAAGGACGAAGAGAGAGAAGAAGCAATAGGGGAAAGCAAGCAATTATCTAGCGGATAGACGTCGATAAGTTGCCAGAAAAACTTGGCAATCGATTTCCGGAGCACAGTGATAAGAACCGACAGTGGTGAGTAGAGTGGTCCTGGAGGAGAGAGAGAGTGCCGCCATTGTTGTTGCTTGTCTTCGCCATACTTCATGAACATAAGATCTAAAATGAGAATTTCATTTTTATTATTATTTTATTTTATTATTTAGTCATCCCTTGGGGGTTGGGACTTGAAATTTCTCCAGAAGGAGGGGGTTCAAGTTTCAGAGATCTAGGAAGGGACTTGATACCTCTAGGTGTCAAGTTCTTTTTCCTAAAACCCTCACCAAATACTAGGGAATGAAACTTGAAACCTGGGGTTTTAAGTCTCCAATCCTATTTTGCTCACCAAACACTCCCAAAGTGGTTTCACGTCCTAAACCCTTAGGGGTTAGATCAATAGCCTAAAAATAAAAGAAAAATATTAATCAAAATTTTACTTTGCCCAGTTCGTTTGCCAAGTTCTCGTCTCCCTGTTCATGTCCATCAAGTAAACCCTAATTGTAGAGATAGAGAAGGGGGAATCGCCGGTCACCTGTGATCACCTACCGGCGGTCAACGATAAAGGAAGTAGCCGATAGACGACACTGTGACAGCTGCTTGCTGCTTCTTCACCAGTGCAGTTGGTTATTCCTCCGTTTCATTGCCGGCCACTTCCACCTTTTCAATTTTGCTTCTTGCAACCCATAGGAGGATTTCCTGGAGACCTGAGCTAGTGAATTTGCATATGAGGAGATCTTGCATCTGGAGAAGAGGCCTTGCATTTTGAGCGAAGAGAGCAGCAGGCAAAGTGGAGATGAACAACTGTTGATGATTCTTTTGGGGAGATTAAAGCAATCTGTTTTTTGGTTGATACATGAAGCAAAATATAAAATTTGTGGGTTTATAAATGTATTTTACAATTATAGGCTTAAAAAATTATTGTCAATTAAATAAAAATAAAAAAATAATAACTTTCTTTTTGAGTGGGCGAAAATAATAACTTACATTAGAATTCAAAAATAAAAGATTATAAAAATAGCTAACTACAAAAATAAGAAAATATAACTTATAATAGCATAAAATATTGTTTAAATAAAACAGGTTTGAAACTTGATTCCATTCTTATTCTCTCCAAATAACAAGAATTATAATTTGATTCAATTCCTATTATCTCCAAACATATAGGTTCAAGATTCCAGTCCCCATCCCCAACCCTCCAAGTATCAGTAATAATTTCATTCCATTCTATTTCTCCCCACCAAACAGTCCCTGTGTGTGTTTTCATGGTGAATACTCTCTTCTCTCGCTCCCCTATGATCGATTTCCCTAAAGTGCAGAAGTCACTTGCCTTACACTTGGCATGAAGCGCACACGAGGCGCGTGCCTTGGCTCCCTTGAGGAATTCCCCTTGCCTCAACCATTGCCTCAGCTCGTTTGAGGAATTCCCCTTACCTCAGCCATTGTAAGGCACCATGGTGATCGCCTCACGCTTAGTCGCACCTGGGAGCACCTCAAGTGCGCTTTTTAAATAGAGGTCCTAGTCTCTCCTATCTTATCCTGTATGAGTGTCACTCGCACCGTGTTTCTAATAACTTTGTTCTTGATCCTATCCAATCTCGTACCGCTATACACCATTGAATCATCCTCATGTTTGCGGCCATCAACCTTTGGATTTGATTCTTCTTAATGGAGAGACATTCATCTCCAAGCAACAATGACACCCTAACTACCATGCGGTCAACAAGCAGTAATTTTCACATATTTTCACTGTATCTGGATGGTTACCGTAGTTTCACAGATTGCTGATGTAATGTGACAAAATGGACAATCAAACAAGCTGTCAAAATGTAATAATCATGAATAATAGAGGAACAAAGAAGAAAACTACGAATCTAGAAACACCCCTACTTGACATTTTTTGTACTTTGACAACTTCTATGTAATTTTGCGTATATTCTTACAAGCAATTTTAGGTAAACAAAATAATGTTACTTTGGATTGTTTATTAAAGAATTAGTTTCCTAATCTACTAGGATCCATCACGTAGCTTCATATTATTTTTCCATAGATATGGGCTCATCATAAGCGGATCAGGTAACTATACTGTCCCATTATGATTGAGGAAGAACACAATTGTGGTTGTTAGCTCTCTCCTTTCGTTCCTTTTTGGCCTCTCTTCACGCATTCTTGTTTCTTCTCTTCTATCCTGTACTTTTGCCTAATCTTTACATTTCACACTTCGCTCTTGCTTTTCCTCTTCCCTCCTTCCATATGCCATCAGTTTGGTATGAAAGCATCTCATTCACTATCAGACTATAAGAAGAATCAACTTTAGATCAGCCCACAATCTGAATGAACTTTGTATGATTTTTTTCACTTGCCAAGTCCCCTTGATGCAATAATGAGAAAGGGCAGCTTTCACTCTACTTGCTGGAATAAATAATGGGAAAAATACTAGGAGGTCCTCTTTTCACATATTGGATACATATGGGTTGTCATGCAAGTTCAAAACACAAAAAGGGTAAAGTATGTCATAAAATGACAATATTAATTGTCTTTGAACTGCAATTTTTTTTTAAAGGTAAGCAAATGCTTAGTGCAAGCATATATGTCCAAATGGTTAGTGTGCAAGACATCGCAACTTTCCCATAAATAATTACCCTGTGAACAAGTTTTTTTATCATGTCCGGTGTCAGCAGCACCTTCCTTAGCTGAGTTGACTTCTGTAATCACAGGTTAGAAACTTATGTTTCGATAAAGCTAGTGTGCCAAGAGGAAGTTACACAAATTGAAACTGTACAAATAAGGATGTCTTGGAATATTTAAATCAAGACCTGTTGAAGGTAACAGATATCTTCGCATTAAAAATGTCTGATGCAGCAGAAATAAAGCTACATTTCCTGACAGTTGATATTTTTTCTATGTGCTCAACAACCTGCGCAAGATTATCCACAGCCATCAATAAAGGAGCAGCATATATCGTTAATAGGCATAATAATAAAACCATGAATATTGGGATGAATCACTCTCGCAGTCCCCTAACAAACATTGAAACAAAGACGCTAAAAAGAAAAACGAAACTAGTAGCATTACCCCCCCTTTTTTGTTCTTTATCATATGGCGGAAGAGTTTTGAATACTTGACGAAATGGACCATCATCACACCCAGGCAATGTTGTCTTAAGCATTGCCTTTATTGCTTTGATTACCTATATTCGACAAAAGAATGCATCAAATCCCCTCTGATTGGAACTTCAATAAGCATCTAATTATAGCACAACAACAATCAATGTGGCCTTGCATCCTTACGGCGCCCCTCATCCCTTCCCAGACGCTAGCTTGGTAGCCTCATGCCGAGGCGCATCTAGGCGTGCATCAGGTGGGACTTTTTGAAACTAAGGTAATGATACTAGTCTTGTACTGTTATCCCCCTGCACACATAGCTTTCATAACCCAAATATATATAACATGAATATCCTTCATCTCCAACTATCTCGATAATATTTAAGCCCTTTATTTGAGGATTTCGTTAAGATTGATAAAAACCATTTGCAAATCTTTATCTCAATGTTCTATTATTCTCTTTATGGGATGGATACCTTTAGTTATTTATCTATTTTCTCCTAAAACCAAAGTAAACTTATTGTTCACGTCCTTATCATAAAAACAAAGTGATTCTTTGATATGATTGTCTCCTCATACAGTGATATGATGATGCAGACTTGGTACGACGCAAGCTCGGGATACATCAATTTTCAAAAGAATAGAATGGGGGCATACCAAGGGCACAATTATTGAAATTCATTTAAAATCAAATTTAAAATTATAAATGTAACAATAGTAGCCTATAAATGTAGACAATCTAAGGAACAGTCGCAACAAAAGGCATTGCGGTTACACAAACAACATTTTCTCTATGCAACAAATATAGTATGCAATTTCTATGTTGAAGAATTCCAAAATATTATATTTGTCACTAGCATGCAACCATGATTAAGACCTCATTTTGAATCCTTGAATATAATACCAAGCTACTAGTGGTGCAGCCATGATTCGACGTTTAGGCATGTCTCACTCCTTGAGTTCAATCAGAAAACCCAATTTCTCCTAGTGTGGAGACTTTATAGCGGTCAAATGGGCTTTTACCAAGTCCAAATTATGATGTTTCGCCTTCCATGGTTTGCTAACACGTGTGGGCCCTATCATAGCGCCACACAATGATCACATATCTTATCCTTAAAAAAAAAAAAAAAAAAAAGAGTTATACAACGATTATTATATCCGAGAATGTCCATCTTTGTTCTTTCTGTAGCCCTCTTACATTCTATTATGTCCATCAGTTCACACCCCATGGTAAACCTATTTCCTCATGATGTGTCCAAACCCTTTTAATCTACTGCCCTACATCTTTTCCTTTAAAGGTGCCACACCAACTTTCTGTCTAGTCACTTCATTCCTTATCCTCTACAATCTTGTATGGGCACACAATACACATCCATTTAATTACTCCTATTTCTGCAACCGTCATACTTTGAAGTTAGTTTCCTAATTAACAAACATCTGACTCATATAGCCATGCTCAAACCTGTTGGGGCAGAGGAAGGAAAATCAGGAAGCAGAAACTGAAGTTATTGTTTATTTTCACATAAGCTGAAGAACATGACAATATAAATAGTACTAGATGAAACAAACTCAGCTAAAAAACAGCAACTAATAGGGATATGGCTACATGACCCACTAACAACTCAATGCCTAAATAAGGAAAAATATCAAAAATTGACAATACAAGAAACCACTGTTGTAACTGCTAGCTGAAAGTTAGGAACACATCCCAGTGATTTAGGAGCATCATTCAACACTCCCCCTTGCTTCAAAATCACATACTCTAAGTTTGAGTCTAAAATAATCATGCTTAGCTCGTGGGAGTGACCTGGTCAAAATATCGGTTGCTTGTTCATTGGTACCACAAAAATGCAATTGCTAACTCTCCTTTTGCAACAAGACTTCAAATAAAATGATATCTGATGTCAATATGCTTTGTCCTGCTGTGATATGTTGGATTCTTCATCATTGCAATAGTAGCCTTATTGTCACATAACATAATTGTTGCCTCCTGCTGCCTAGACCGAAGGTCAGCTAGTAACCTTCTCAACTAAACAGCTTGACAGGCTGCCAAACTTACAGCTACATACTCTGCTTCCGACGACGAAAAAGGTACTACATCTTGCTCCTTTAAACTCCAAGAGATTGGTCCAGAATCCAAGCTAAAGATATGCCCTGATGTACTCCTTCTGTCATCTGTACAACCTGCCAAATCACTATCACAATACCCAGACAACACCAAATTTGATTTACCGGAGTACCAAATTCCAAAGTCCATAGTTCCAGCAACATATCTTAACACCCTTTTTGCAGCTCCAAAATGTTGTTTGGTGGGATTATGCATGAACCTAGACAACACACTTATAGAAAATGTTATATCAGGATGAGTGTGTGTCAAATAATTCAGCCCACTAGTCAAGCTCCTGTAAATACTTGGTTTAACAGCCCCTGTACCATCTCCAAGCTGTAGTTTCTCATTTGAATTCATGGGAGTAGCAGCAGCTTTGCGATTAAGCATCCCAAACCTGGAAAGAAGATCTCTTGCATACTTTTCTTGGGATAAAAAAATTCCATCTTTAGCTTGCTTCACCTAAAGTCCAAAGAAGTAGTGCAGGACACTCAAATCTGTCATTTCAAACTCCTTCTTCATGCACGATTTGAATTCAGCAACTAATATTTCGGAGGATTCAAAATAAATAATATCATCCACATAAATACATACAATGTAGAATTCAGCATTATCATGCCTTTTCACATATAAGGTTGGTTCATTTTCACTTCTTTCAAAACCATTTTTCAGAAAATATGCATCAATCCTTTGTACCAGGCTTGTGGTGCTTGTTTAAACCCGTAAAGAGCTTTCCTAACCCTATAAACCTTGTCTTCACTGCCCTTAACAATGAACCCCTCAGGTTGTAAAACATAGACTTCCTCTTCTAAATTGCCATTCAAAAATGCAGATTTTACATCAAATTGATAAACACGAAGTTTCAGTGTAGCGGCAAGAGACAGTAGCGTTCTCACCGTTTCAAAGCGAGCAACAGGTGAAAATGTTTCATCAAAGTCAATACCTTGATGTTGTGCATACCCTTTAGCCACAAGCCTTGCTTTGTACTTCTTTGTGCTACCATCTTCATGATACTTCAGCTTGAACACCCACTTGAGACCAATAGGAGATTTGTCTTCCGATAAATCCACCAATTCCCACGTCTGATTATGTTCAATTACCCTTATTTCATCATTCATTGCTTCCTGCCATTTTGATGCCTCCACTGCTTCAACATAACTTGTAGGTTCAGACACATACAGGGCAAAAGAACTGGAAGTACATAGATTTGCAGTATATTTTGGGTTCGGCTTTCTATCCCTTGTTGACCTTTGTAGAGGTATCTGCATGGCTGAGGGCTCCTCGCCACCGGATGACAAAGTTCTATCAGAGGAACTTGCTGGTGACCTTGTTGGGGAATTTGCTGGTGACCTTGCAGGTGAACCAGTGGGCAAACTTGCAGTCTCACTTACAGGGTCAGAATCAGCCCTTTCGAATGAAGAATCTTCCATTAGAACACCTTGTTGTACGTGTTCTTCACCCCAATCCTAACTTGCAGTCTCATCAAATATTACATTCTGCTTATTATCACTTTGTTACTCACGGGATTATATAATTTATAAGCTTTGGACTGAGTGCTATATCCAATAAAAATACATTTCTCATATTTCTCATCTAGCTTACGACGTGAGTGTAAGTGTATCATAACATAAGCTATACAACCAAACACTCGTAATTGGCTTGCCTTGGGCTTGCCACCCTTCCAAGTTTCATATGGAGTATGATTATAAACTGCTTTTGTGGGTGAAAGATTCAAAAGATATACTGTTGTTGCTATTGCCTCTGCCCAGAACTTCTTAGGAACCACCCTTGCCTTAATCATGCTTCTTCCCATCTCGACAACGGTCTGATTTTTCCGCTCCGCTACACCATTCTGCTCTGGCATGTAGGGTGCTGTGAGTTCCCTACGAATACCATACTTTTCACAAAAGGTGTTGAATTCTTTTGAAGTAACCTCACCACCTCTATCTGTTCGAAGAGTTTTGATCTGAAAACCACTTTGTTTCTCCACAAAAACCTTAAATTCTTAAAATTTTCAAATGTTTTAGATTTAATTTCAAGAAATACACCCAACTCATATGACTATGGTCATCAGTAAAGAGCAAAAAATATCGACTCCCACCAAGAGACTCAATTGACAAGGGACCGCATAAATCGGCATGAATCAACTCTAAATAATTGATGGCTCTCCAGGCTTTGCCTACAGGAAATGAAGGTCTGCACTGTTGCCATAAACACAGCCCTCACAGAACAGAAGTGAACTGATCTTAGGCAACCCAACAACCATATTTTTGTTGCTTAATAATTGTAATCCTTTAATATTCAAATGACCATATCTCAAGTGCCACAAATCTGCCACATCAGAACCTCTATGGGCAACTAACACGCAACTTTCATTTATCTCAGACACATTAAAGAGAAATATTCTGTTTTTTGTCATTTGAACCGCAAATAGTTTTTGTCCCCTTTTTTTTGTCACAAACAGTGCAAAGATTATCATCAAATAGGACTGAATATCCATTTTCCATCAATTGACCAACACTCAAAAGTTTGTGAGTAAGAGAGGGCACATACTGCACATCGTGAATATAGTGAACGTTACCATCAGAGATATTAACAGCAACAGTACCTTGACCTCCAATTTTGATGGATGTGCCATTTGCAAGCTTAATGTCTGATTTTTGTGAGTCATCCAACTTCTGGAACAACGATCTTGTGCCAGACATGTGATTCGAGCAACCGTTATCAATGAATCAAACATGAGTGGATGCAGTTTCCACATGAGATTGGCCATAAACAAGTGATTATCCTCTTGAACCGTCTCAGTAAAGTTGGCATTCTTCTACTCATCCTTCTGTTTTGTCCAGCATTCGAAGTCTTTATGCCCTAATTTCTTACAATAACGACACTGAACATTGCTTCTTCCGCCAAATTGTCCTCGTCCTCGTCTACAACCACGGCCACAACCATGGTAGCCTCCTCTGCCTTGGCTTTTCACTGCTGAATTTTCTTGCTTGGTCCTATTGGTTTCCCCCTTCATCTGAAAAGCCTTCTCTTCTGCTTTATCAAAAGGCCTATTAATCCTGACCTCATGGGCCAAGAGTGAACCCATAAGCTCATCAGAACTGGATTGAGAGAGATTCTTGCACTCCCCAATGGCAGCAACAACATGATCAAAATCTGAGATTAAACTCCTCAACACCTTACTCACAATAATTTCATTGTTGAGATTTTCATCATATGTTCTCATATGGCTTACAATACCTGATAGTCTAGAGAGACACTCTTGCATAGGTTCTTTCGATTTCATGGCTAAAGTCTCAAATTCTCGCCTAAGGAATTGTAGTTTAACTGTGATTACCTTTTTTTCACCCAAAAACTCTTTCTTGAGTGTTTCCCATGCTCCATGAGCACTTGTTGCTGCGACAATTTGGAGAAAAATTTCATCATCCAGTGCTGATTAGATGAGAAACAAGGCTTTTGCATCCTTCTTTCGAGTCTCCCTCAACTATTGATTGGGCTGAGCTAGTGCCGAGTCTGGCTCAGTGTACCCACTCTCTACCAAATCCCATAGTTCCTGGGACTTGAACATGGTTTTCATTTTCAGACTCCAAAGGTGGTATTTTTCACCCTTGAACATAGGCAATTGAGATTGGGAGGAAGAGTTGATGTTGTTGGCTACCATAGCTTATCACAGTTTTGATGGTCTGATATGTTTAGACTCTCCCTATGCTGGTTGTATCTTACTTTACTTTCCTAGTGAAAGATCTAGCCCGGTTTCTTTTGAGCAAGGGCTGCATGTGCCGTTCAACCTCGAAAGATGTTGCTCTGATACCAAAATTTGTTGGGGCAGAGGAAGGGAAATCAGGAAGCAGAAATTGAAGCTATTGTTTATTTTCACATAAACTAAAGAACATGATAGTATAAGTAGTACTAGATGGAACAAACGCAGCTAAAAAACAGTAACTAATAGGGATATGGCTACATGACCCACTAACAACTCAATGCCTAAATAAGGAAAAATATCAAAAATTGATAATTTAAGAAACCACTATTGTAACTGCTAGCTAAAAGTTAGGAACACATCCTAGTGATTTAGGAGCATCATTCAACAAAACCACCATATGGTAAAACACTCCTTAGTTTAACTAGGATCACATTAGCACCCATACACTAGGTGCATTCTTCCATTTCTCGCATCATACTCTCATATAGTATTTTTCCTTTAGCTTCTACAATCAAGGCCAAGTATCTAAACTTCTCCACACATAGACATAGTATTACAATATTGCAATGGTAACTTCTCCCTATGTCTATCATTCCTCTTCCTTGAACTTCTACTTAAAGTACTCTACTTTAAACCTACTCAATTTTAAACATCTAGACCATGGAGTTTTCATGATGAAACCCAATATCAATGGCGAAGTTACTTGTGTTGTGTCCCCTCTAGCATACTTGCACTTGTTTTAACTCATTCATACATATCTTTAATAACAATACGTGAAGCTGGTATGTCATTCTCTAAACAATTCCAAAGCACCTCTGTATCATTTCATCGAATGCTTTCTTTAGGTTCATGAATACCATGTACAACCCTTTTTTATCTCTTTACAATAATCCATAAGCATTTATGGCATAAAATTGATTGAGATATCCAAAATAAATTATATCCCTCGTTAACCTCTTTTCAATCGCCATTTCCCAAAGTTTCACTTTGTGACCAAGGCTGCGTTTGGTATAGCTTTTTGGGTGGATTTTCTTAAAATTTTAGTAAACTTTCTCTAACTATTTTTTTTGGCAAAGAGATTTTGCAAAAGTTAAAGCTAACTTCCACAATTTGAAGAAGTTGCTCAAAGGTAACTTTCTCCATCAACTTATAGCAAAAGCTGGGATTCTTTCTATAATGTATTCTTTTTAAGGTTTCTAACACCAATAATCCCACCTTCAGGGATCTTAAATGAGAATAATCCAACTTTTAAAATTAACGTTAAACAAGTCAACCATTGAGGTCGTTTATTTTTACTATGCCAATTTTGAGTCAACAACACTTTAACTAGCCAATTTAATTGTATAGTAGCTTATTTTCACATGTGAATATTAGTGTTTGAAAGGGGAATGAAAATATACTATGCATACATCATAAATAAGTTTGTACCTCTCATATTGGTGGGTAAAAGTGTGTATGACCCAAAGGTGCTATAAATAAAAGAAATACCCCCAAAATTTTATAAATAGTGAGGTGGTAGCCAACTTATCACACTTGAGTAGTGGTTCAGGAAAAGTCAATGAAAATGTATCATCAACATATGATAAATAAATTAATATGTAGTCAAATAGGCAACTCAAAGAATTATTAACTTAGTGGTGGTATTTAAAAAATAACTCCCCCAAAGATCGGCACACTGGGCGCCAAAATTATACGTCAGCATATTCTCGCCTAGACACCCCAAAGGTGGGATTATTGGCATCGAAAACATCAATTACTTCTAACTCTATTATTATTTTCTTAAATTACTATACTTCAAGTAGTAATCCTGATCTTTTTTGGAAAAAAAAACCCTTAATTTGTAGCTCTTATTTTATAAAGGCAGGTAGAGATGTCTAAATGATGTGATATCAAGCCATCTACTCTTTAAACAAGGGAAAAAAAAGTTTTTAATAAAGGAAAATGTTGTTTGTAATCTTATATATCTCATGTGAAAAGGAGGGGGGGAGAACAAACTAATTTGACTAATAAACTAAAGTAAATAAAACATACAACAACCAAACACTCGATTAACCAATTGATTCAACAATAGTGCAATAGACACACCCGAAGTATAGCTACAGTGCAGCTATGGCTTTCCACACACAACCTTATGGGCTTGTGGCCTGTCACAATGTTGTGTGTCACTCTCATATTTATATCACTCTTGTCTTTGTACAATGCAGTATATCAAAGCATCCTCATGCCCCAAGAATAACCCATAATAAGCTATCAGAACTTACCTTGTCTTTTAAGGGAAAGTGTTTCCTTATCTTCATTGTAAGACTTGGGTTGGAGAAGGATAAACTATCCAAGTCTTCATCTCTCTAGAAACCCTAGCCTCCTCCTCCTCTCTTTTCTATAGTAAACATAATTTCTTCTTTGTTCCTTAAGGGCTACAATTAGCCTTTTTTCAGTAGTAAGCCCCTAATCTCCTCTTTGTTTATGTTTTTTTAGTATTTCTACTAATGAATATTCTCCTTCTATCTATGCGAGTCTCTTCGTACTCTTTATATGGTACTGTCTCTCACTCTTAGACCGAATCTATCCATTTCTTTTTATGTCCTTCTATTTACATGGGATCGAATTGTTAAATGATTATAAGATTGGTGTACAACAGGTATCAATGCTTCAGATCTGGACTATTATAGCAGATGAATTCTCTCAACAAGATTATATAGGATTTGCGGATCTCCTTGTTAAAGGTCGTACTATGAATTATGATGCAATTGAGAACAAAAGAAGTGTCCAAAAAAGTATCAGTTAGTACTCTGCACTGAAAGGTTTATTTCGTTATTTTAATCATGAATTTGTTTGAGTGGGATGCTTACTATAGATCTTGTATGGCTTTCAATTAATGGATTTACCCTTTACTTTCAAGGCGGAAGAAACTATCTGAAGTATTCAGAATTTCTTAAAACATATACTTTGTCATCTTTGAAGCAAGAATTTAACTCTTTGGTAGAGAAGTATAGGAACCTTTTTCTTATAGAAGGCAACACCAAGGACATTGAAAGGAATTTTTCCCACACGGAATGCTCCTTGGACTATTTTGCCAGTAATCTGTGAATAGATATGGAAAAAGCTTTTAAGTAGATAGTCAAACTAGATTTGGATTTAAATTTAGTCAAAGAGAACATAAAAATACTAAAATTTATGGAAATTGGAAAATAGGAAACTAAACCTGCCTCCTGTAAAGAATAGCAATATTACCAAAGGAGAACTGAGTTTTCGGGGAAGAAATGGTTTCAAATATTTTACCCACAACAAAAGCGCACCGTGCGTCCTCATTGCGGCACTCCTTCAATGTTATCTGAATGGAAGGTAAAACCTCATAAGTATTCAGATACATAGGAAAGGGAACACCCACAATGGCTCCAACAGATCTGAAAATTCAAAGGCTATAAGATCACCCTAAAGGGGGGGTGAATAGGGTGATGATCAAGATTGCTAAACAATCGAAATGTAAATGCAGAAAAGTAAATCGGGACAAAACACAATTGATTTTTAACGAGGTTGAGCCTCTAAAGGCTTAATCTCCGCCTAGAGTTGCCTAACTCTAGGATTAACCTGAACTTTTATTACGATGATTGAATACATAACTCTAGAGTACACCTACTATAAGTTCCAAGTCACAAGTTGAACCCTTCAACTAGGCTTGGTAGAGTTGACCCTTCAACTCTATAATCCTACCCAAGTACAAAATGAACAATACAACTCAAATGTAAAGGAAAGTAAATTTAAGCTCAATGAATGCCAATGTATGCTTGAGGAAGTTGTATGCCAATTGAATGCTAGCTCTCTGTGTTGTGTTTATTCCAGCTTCAAATGTTTCCCTTTTATAGGCTCCATAAGTTGAACTAGCCGTTTCACTCAGAAATAGGAAGTTGATCTTCACATTGATTTTCAAGCCACTGGTAAGTGTCTTCAAGGCCTTGAACTGGCTGATTTTCAGCAGAGAAGTTGCAACGACTAATTTGATCTCTTCTAAGGGTTGCATTGCTGATTTTCTGCAGATTATCTTTCCAAAACTGTTTGTTTACTTACTTTGGCCAACCAAAAGATTAGGAAAAGATATTGTAGCTATATTTAGATAATCCAAATTTCAAAGTTTAAAAAGTTGTTTAGATAGCAAGCATCAATTTAGGCAAGACCACATATTTTAAATCAAATTAAAATCTTGACTTTTACTCAAAATATAGCCAAGGGTTTTAAGGGAATCAACAATCTCCCCCTTTTTGGTGAAAGGCAATATTTTACTTTAATTAACTATGAGTAGAAAGGAGTGAATGTTTTTGTTCTTGCCATTGGAAGTCATATGAGTGTAGTTAAGCTTGTCTAGCCATGGTAGGTAATCATAAGAATGAAACTGAGCTACCATCCACAAGAAAGTATCATAAGTAACATAAAAATGAACTTAAGCTGAACTTACCAATAGCATACCATGTACATACCACTTACATGCCAAGATTAACTACCAAAAGCTACCAATCTGCCACACTTTCAAGCATGTTCTCCCCCTTTGACTTTCATCAAAAGAAGGGGGGAAACTACATTGTAATGTCCGGTCATACATGTGGGTGTTAGCATAAAGTGTGAAAACTAAAAAGATAACGCTGGAAAACATAGAAATTAAAGGCAAGTACAAACAAGCAACTAGCGAAAATGCGGTGTAGAAGAGGTGGAAAGGATGATCCAGTCTGTAGCCTAGGTAGCCTTCTCTATATCAGTGGACTGGACTGGAATAGCAAGCTTGGTGCCATGATGAATGAGGCTAGTCAACCGGATCAACTCATCGATCTTGCGGTTCATTAAGCCCATTTTAGCCTGAATGTGCTCAAGATGAGTGCGAATGTCAGCATGATTGTCTTTTAACTTAGTGAGAGTGTTAGCAATGACAGGGGCAGAGGTAGTGTCAGGGAGCTTGATTTTAAGAGAGGAGGCCTCTTTAGGAGTGAGGTCACTAAGGTGTTGCCATCCCCGAGTAGCGGTTTTGTAAAACTTTAGGGTTTTAAGGGAGTGAGCGGAAATGACAGAGACATGATGAGTAAGGCATTCCTCACAGTCCATAGGCACTTTAAAATGGGTAAAGATTCGGGTGAGGAGGTTACCATAGGGCAGCGAGGGGGTGTGACTCATGTTGGCAATCCGATACATGTGACTCATAATCATGGTGGCATAATCAACCGAGTAGCCATTCATGAGGCGGTATATAGCTTCCAGAACAACCTCATTATAAGCTTCTTTTGAGTGGGCTTTGGGATAGAAAATACGGACGAAGATATAGTGCAACAGTCGAGGTTCATAGTACAGAACATGATACGGGGTGCTTTGTTTTGCCGAGTGTAAGTTTCGAGTTTTCGGGGGCTAGCAAATTGTTAGAGGCAAAGATCTTTGGTGACCTTTCGAGACAGATTAGGAGGGGCGGTGTCAACGAATTTGAGGCCAAAGATGGATTCAAGAACTGGGTGACTTAATGTTATTTTCACAGATTTGACAACAATCTCAAAGAACACACCATTAGCTATGGTTTTAGTCTCCAAATTAGCATAAAAGAGTCTCATAAGACGTGGATATACAACATCACTCAAATCCAACAGACCCAAGCATTTATCTTTCACCAATTTCTCAAGGAATCTGAATTGTTCAGATGCAAAAAATGAAATGTCTCACTTGTCACAAACAAAGATAGGTTTGCTACCAAAAGATTGAAAACGAGATTGATTAGCTGGTGAGGGTAGCCAATCACCTGGGAATTGGTCAAGAAGCCGGTGTGGTGGCAGAGGAGGAGGAGGTGGCAGTGAGGGTGATGCTGGCAGTAGGCTCTGCTCGTGCGCTGGGGAAGAGTGCTGTGCTTGTGAGGAGGGAGCAACGGCGGACTGGGTGGACGCCGAGTTGTCGGAGCTCTGGTCGGAGACTGAGGGTGAGTCGGGGATGGTGACAGTGGTTTTAATCGCCAGTTTGCATGCTCACTTGGAGGTGCCGGCGGCGATACGGTGAGACCGCCGTTTTGTCGGAGCAGAGGACCCCGATTCTTTAGATTTGGAAGCTTGTCGAGATCGTTTGGGAGCTTGTCCACCTCTAGTGTTGGCCATGGGAGGTGAATTGGGCAAGAATATGGAGGATTAGAGCTCAAGAATTGACTAGAGATTTTGGGTGTAAGAACACTAGATATTCGACCAAGGCTGATTTTGGGGTTTGAATTTGGTGTACATTCGAAGGAAAAAGGGAGGGGATAGCAAGAATTTGGAGCTTTCTTGCTCACTTAGCCATGGAGGACGAACAGTTTGAGAGAGAGAGAGAGAGAGGGGTGGCATCGAGTAGGAGGAGAGAGAAGGGAAGGTAGCTGAGTGAGTTTAGGAAGGAGCCCAAAAAAATGGAAGGAATTAAATGCAGAATACAGCTCTGTCATTAAAAGAAAGGAATTTTTACCTAAGTGATTTTAGGATGGAATTTGCATCTAATGGAAGAGAGGATTTAAAAAAGATAATTCTGGTATCAAAAGGATTTAATAAATTTGATTTTAAAAATTGAAATTTAGTTATAACATATAACCAATTTGATTAAAAAAATAAAAATGTTAAGGATTCAAAAACATATCCCACGTGCCCCACGAAGAAGAAATTTATTTAAACTGAAATTACCTTCCCTTTAGGATGGACCGTTTTAATTATTCCTCTACGTGACTAATAATCAAGGCCTTGAAACTGAATTCAAGCCCTTGATTTGGACCCACAGAATAGATCCAGGTTCTGCCTATAGTTCAGTGCCTTGAACTGTACCCCAAGGCCTTGAATTTTCTGACTGTCAGCGGTTTGCTGGATATCTAACTTGTAAAATCTCAGTAACTTGATTAGTACTTAGAGAGGGCTCCCCACTAATATTAATCATACCAAGTTCTTGACGAATATAATTAAATTGTTCCTCACTTAAAGGTTTAGTGAATATATCGGCAAGTTGAGATTTTGTCGGAACTAATTTTAAACATACATCTCCTTTCTCAACGTGATCTCGAATGAAGTGATGACGTGCCTCAATATGCTTTGTTCGAGAATGTTGAACTGGATTTTTAGTGATGTTAATAGCGCTCATATTATCGCAACGGATGGGAATATTTTTGAAGTTAATTCCCAAGTCGCACAATTGTTGCATGATCCACAGGAGTTGTGTGCAACATGCTCCAGCGGTAATGTACTCGGCTTCTGCCGTGGATAATGCCATCGAGTTTTGCTTCTTGGAGTGCCATGAAATAAGTGATTGACCGAGAAATTGACAAGTGCCCGATGTGCTCTTTCTATCTATCTTACATCCTGTATAATCGGCGTTAGAATATCCAACAAGAAAGAAGTCTCCCCCTTTAGGATACCACAGACCGAAATTTTTTGTACCCGCCAAGTATCGAAAGATGCGTTTTGTGGTGGTAAGATGGGACTCTTTTGGAGATGATTGTAAGTGAGCACATAGACACACACTAAACATGATATCGGGGCGACTTGCAATTAGATATAATAGTGAGCCAATCATCCCTCGATATAACTTCTCATTTATTAACTTACCTTCAGGATCTTGATCGAGCTTTGCACTTGATGCCATGGGGGTGCTTGCATGCTTAGCATTATCCAATTTGTACTTCTTTAGCAACTCACATCCATACTTAGCTTGGTTCACAAAGATTCCTTCTTTAAGTTGTTTAATTTGGAGGCCAAGGAAGAATGTGAGTTCACCAACCATGCTCATCTCGAATTCCTTACTCATGAGATTAGAGAATTCCTTGCATAGACAATCGTTAGTAGCTCCAAAAAGTATGTCATCAACGTACACTTGAATAATAATGAAATCCTCCCCCTTGTTTTTTATAAAGAGTGTTTTGTCAATTTGACAACGTCGAAAATCATTTTCGAGTAGAAATTTGCTTAGGCGCTCATACCAAGCTCTAGAAGCTTGTTTCAAACCATAGAGAACTTTTTGAAACTTGAATACATGAGTAGGAAAATCAGGATTTTCAAACCCGGGGGGTTGTTCAACATAAACTTCTTCTTGCAAAAACCCATTCAAAAAGGCACATTTAACATCCATTTGAAAAAGTTTAATGCCCATGTGTGACGCAAAGGCTAATAAAATGCGAATGGCTTCTAACCTAGCTACTGGGGCAAAGGTCTCGTCAAAATCTACACCCTCCTTTTGGTTGTACCCTTTTGCAACTAATCTAGCTTTATTTCTTACCACATTCCCACTTTCATCTACTTTGTTATGAAACACCCATTTTGTCCCAATTACTGAATGGTCCTTGGGTCGAGGAGTAAGAGACCATACTTGGTTTCTTTCAAATTGACTAAGTTCTTCTTGCATGGCATTATTCTAATTTGAATCTTCTAAGGCCTTTAAATGATTCTTAGGTTCAATAAGTGATATAAACAAAGAAAATGCACAAAAGTTTCGAAGAAAAGATCTAGTACGTATAACCATGGATATGTCAGTAAGTAAATTATCTGGAGGATGACATAATTTGTACTTGTACCCTCGTATTGGTGCATCCCCAGTCTCTTCATTTGGATCACTAGGTGATGGTTCTTCTTCGTTTGTATCATGCGATCCTTCATTTGTGGGAGACATGTTATTTTCATCATTTGGCTCTTGATGTGCCTCTTCATGCTCCTTATTTGACTTGGCTCTTGTATCTTCTTCATCCTCATCATCTTCATATCTACTTAATTTAAACTCATGGAATGAAGAAGAAGAGCTTAGCTTACCACCATTGGACTCATCAAAAACAATATGAATGCTTTCTTCGATTATCTTAGTATGTTTGTTGTAAACACGATAGGCTTTACTATTCATGGAATAGCCAACTAGAATACCTTCATCACTTCAGGCATCAAACTTGCCCAACTTTTCTTTTCCGTTGTTGTGGATGAAGCATTTACAACCAAATACACGAAAATAGGAGATATTTGGTTTTCGACCTTTAAAAAGTTCGTAGGGAGTCTTTTTCAAAATGGACCGAATCAAACAACGGTTTAAAACATAGTTAGCGGTATTAACCGCCTCTGCCCAAAAGGATATTGGCAAACTACTTTCACAAAGCATAGTTCTAGCCATATCCTCTAAGGTACGATTTTTTCTTTCAACCACACTATTTTGTTGAGGTGTTCTAGGTGCTGAGAAATTGTGTGAAATTCCAAGATCATTGCAGAATTTAATAAATTCTTTTTAATCAAACTCCCTACCGTGATCGCTACGAATAGAGACAATGGGTAAATTTTTGGAAATTTACAGTTGTTTGCAAAGTTTTGAAAACTCATAAAATGCTTCATTTTTCTCTTTCAAGAGGGAAACCCAAGTAAAATGTGAGTAGTCATCCACAATAACAAATATGTAAGAGCTACCTCTAGGACTACCAACAGGTATTGGACCACATAAGTCCATGTGAAGAAGTTCTAGTGGGCGTGATGTGCTAATGCATTTCTTGGGCTTAAAAGAACTGCGAACTTATTTTCCCTTTATACAAGCATCGCACATATGATCTTTTTCAAACTTGTTTGAGGGTAAGCCACGCACTAGGTCAAGCTCTGATAATTTTTCAATGGTATGCATGCTAGCATGACCTAATCTACAATGCCATAACTAAGTGTCATCAAGAGAAGCTTTAAAACATGATAATTTTTCGGATGAAATGCTATTCAAGTTAATAGCATAGACATTGTCTATTTTAGGTCCATATAAGGTAATCTTATCATTATGCACATTTTGAACAATGCAATGAGAGGAATTGAATATGACATTATTGCCTTTGTCACAAAGTTGGGATATGCTTAAAAGATTGAACTTTAAACCTTCAACAAGATACACATTTTCCAAGGAATTAGAGGGAACCTTATCAATCTTACCAATTCCTATGATCTTACCGGCTTTGTTATCACCGAAGGTGACATTTCCATATTTCTTTTTCTTGATTTCAGTGAAGAGAGCTTCATTACCACTTATATGTCCTGAGCATTTGCTATCAAGATACTAAAGATCATTACGAGCCTTTAAGCACACCCGCAAAACAACAAATCAAACCTTTCTAGCCATGGCATCGAGCTGGGGTCCAACAATGTTTTTGACCATGTTTTTTGGTCTTGTTCCTTTTGGTACCCAAACTTGAATTACTTTGATGTTTGTGTTTCTTAGTGGACATGAGTAAGAAATGTGTTCGTTTCTCACGCAATAATTACATGAGGTGTGCGATTTGTTTTTGGGTGTCTCTTTAATAAAGAGGTTTTTGTATGCTTTCTTTTTGTTTAAGGGATTGTAGCCAATTCCTTCTTTATTGAAGGACATTCTTTGCGAACCAGGTAGTTTGTCCAAATTGCCTTGGCCTTCGGTGAATTTCAAAGCTAATTTTTCAAAGGCTCCACATTTGGATTGAACTTCCTCCTTTTCTTTTTGAAGATGTTCAATCTTTAGGTGAAGATCATCATTTTCTCTCTATAATGCTTCTTTTTTCAAGAGTAAATTATGAATGGTCCTCTTAAGGGTTTTTATTTTGGACAAGTATTCCTGTTCACACTGAATGCATCTAATTAATGCTTGAGCTAATTCATCCCTTGAATATTTAAGAAGATCAGAATAGTCTACCTCATCTAAGTTTTCAAATTCAGTTTCTTGGACGTCATTCACCATAAGGCATAGATTTGCAATTGCTTCTTGTTTGTCACTGTCACTGGAGTCACTATCACTCCATGCGGGAATCATGGCTCTCTTGAATTCCTTTTTGGCTTTGCGCTTGCATTTTTCAGCTTTCATTTGCAGAACTAAACAATCTTTCACTATATGTCCTGGCAATCCACATGCAAAATAGAGACCTAAGTTAGAATCATTTTTGTTATGAAGAAATTTCGTACCTTTTGAGAACTTCTCATTTTTGCTTGATGGAGTCCCCTTTTTGTAGAACTTTTTGTGATCAAATTTCTTTGGCTTGAACGTTTTCTTCAATCCTCTAGCGATCATTGCCATAGTTTCTTCATCCTCTTTGCTTGACTCATCTTCCGACGGAATGGCATCTTCACTTCCAGTTTTGAGTGCTACTCCTTTCTTGAATTGAGTTTCTTTTTCCTCTTCATCTTCTTTGAGATGAATTTCATGCGTAAGGAGTTTTCCTAACAAGTCATCCAAGGCTAATGTCTTGAGGTTTTGGGCTTCCTCAATTGCAGTGACCTTGGGACCCCACTTGTTTTTAGGAAGACACCAAAGTATTTTCCTAACCATCTCCTTGTTGGTGTAGGTTTTGCCAAGGGACTTGAGATTGTTGGTTATGTCAGTGAACCTCGTGAACGTTTCCTTGATCGTTTCATCGAGTTGCATTTTAAATAGCTCGTATTGATGAACAAACATGTTGAATTTTTTCTCTCTTACTTGACTTGTCCCTTCATACGTCACCACCAACTTGTCCCATACTTCTTTGGCTGATTCACATGTACAAATACGATTGTACTCATTAGCATCTAATCCATAATATAATATATGCATGGCCTTCCAGTTTTTTGATAGCCTTGCGAAGTCTTCTTGGGTGTATCGATCTTCAGTTTTCATAACGGTCTTTTCCATCAATCGTGATTTGCGGAACATGTGGTCCTTTTGTCACGATGTTCCATAATTCATAATCTTCAGTCTTGATAAACATCTGCATCAAATTTTTTCAATATGAAAAGTTAGTACCTCTAAACAAAGGAGGTCTAGTAGTAGAGCGACCTTGATCATAGTAGCCTTCTCCGGTAGCAGCCATGATTGTTCCCACTTGACGGTAAAGTTAAAATATAGTGGGTTTAGCTCTGATACCAATTGAAGAATCAAAGGCTATAAGATCACCCTAGAGGAGGGGTGAATAGAGTGATGATCAAGGTTGCCAAACAATCGAAATGTAAATGCAGAAAAGTAAATTGGGACAAAACACAATCGATTTTTAACGAGGTTGGGCCTCAAAAGGCTTAATCCTCGCCTAGAGTTCCTTAACTCTAGGATTAACCCAAACTTTTATTAGGAGGATTGAATACACAACTCTAGAGTACACCTACTCTAAGTTCTAACTCATAAGTTGAACCCTTCAACTAGGCTTGGTAGAGTTGACCCTTTAACTCTATAATCCTACCCAAGTACAAAATGAACAATATAACTCAAATGTAAAGGAAAGCAAATTTAAGCTCAATGAATGCCAACGTATGCTTGAGGAAGTAGTATGCTAATTGAGTGCTAGCTCTCTGCGTTGTGTTTATTCCAGCTTCAAATGTCTCCCTTTTATATACTCCATGAGTTGAACTAGTCGTTACACTCAAAAATAGGAAGTTGATCTTCACATTGATTTTCAAGCCACTGATCAGCATCTTCAAGGCCTTGAACTAGCTGATTTTCAGCAGAGAAGTTGCAACAGCTAATTTGATCTCTTCTAATGGTTGCATTACTGATTTTCTGCATATTATCTTTCTAAAACTGTTTGTTTACTTACTTAGGCCGACCAAAAGATTAGGAAAAGATATTGTAGCTATATTTAGATCATCAAAATTTCAAAGTTTCAAAAAATTGTTTAGATAGCAAGCATCAATTTAGGCAAGACCACATATTTTAAATCAAATTTAAATCTTGACTTTCACTCAAAATATAGCCAAGGTTTTTAAGGGAGTTAACAAGATCCATGCAAAAGCTAGAGCAAAATACCTTGGTGCCATAGCAAGTATCAGTAAGCACTTGTTTCAATTGACACCACTTTCTGTTATGCTGAATTAGAGAGGCAGCAGCCTCAACAATACAACTAGGAGAGCATTAGTTTTTCTTTAGCCGAACCTGAATTACAAAAACAGATAAGTCAATGGTGTAGTGCCCCAATAAATGATTTGAAGTTTAACCCTACATGTGATGGATTTGCATTTGGAGATACCTCTTTGTAAGTAGGGAAATCTTTACGAAATGAACCAAATCCAGAAAGGTCTGCACCATTAAAACTGAAAATGGCCTACAATGAACAACTCGACACATAAATAAATGATCATTTCGTATTTTTCTCAACACAGACGAGATGTATACTGCAGAAAACTAGGCCTCCTAATTGTTTAGCGTAGAGACACACAGAGGGTCTGGTTTTAAAAGAAAACAGCCAAGGGACAAAAATACAACGCATTACACAGAGCTAGTCAACCTGATCATCGTCACCAACAACAGTGATCCGGCCATGGGATGCTAGGAGTCTCAAAAGGCCATATTGCATGGTACTTTGATGCACTCAAGCTTCACTAATGCAAAGTTTAGCAAAAGGGAAACAAGAATGCATTTGGAAAGAAGGAAGAAAGTAGAACCAAAGTAACCAAGAACCAAGATAGAGTGCAAGTGGACTAGCAAGGGTGATTGAAGACCCACCTTGGTTTGCACACTTGGGCAATCTTCTTTCTTTAACTAAGTTATAGAAATGAATCACCTTCTTAGTTGAGTTAAGAAGACCTAGAGACCCACTTGAGGTTGCCAAACACTCAATTTATAACACTAGGAATTTTGAGAGAGAATGGTGAGAGTTTTCACAACTTAAAGTTCAAATTCATTCAAAAGTGACTACAAAAGAGCTTTGGCTGCCTTTTGGGGACCCTCACACGGCCCCCCAAGACTTCAAAATGCAGCCAAGAGACAATTAGTATATTTAGGCATCAATTCAAACCATAGCCTAAGTACTACCAAGTCTAATCCTACTTGTGACACCTCATTAGGACTAATGCTGCTCCCAAATGAGTTGTCAACCTTCTAATGCTGCTAAAAATAAACAACTACAAGTCAATTTGCAGCTAAAGACATGAGTAAACCAAGAATTACATCACTATGTACTAACTAGCTATGGACCAGTCCAAAGGAATTTTAACCGTCCTTTTTGCTGGTTAATAGCAGCACAAGGGGGTGCTTCCTGGCCCTTTAAGGCTGATGATTTGATAAATATTTATCTTATCTTTCATGCCCTAACGTTTCAAAAAATGTGGAGTTCAATTGGTTAACCAACCGAGCCTTGATTCTGCCATGCATCGGATTTGGACTTGTAGTGCACAGTCTAAAAGATGATGCTGTTTGACCTAGCAAACGACCTCTAAATGACTTGCAACTTGGCTTACTGGAAAGATAACATCTTAAACTTAAAGAGGGTGGTCATGGCAGTCAATTATCCCCTCAGTAGCTGGTTCCAAAAGATTGACAAAATTGGGCCAATTTCTGGCTGAACTGGGCAGCAGGTCATTGGTGTTGTTCATGATGTTTCTGACCATTTCTTGCACTTCTTTGACTTCCTTGATGATGCTGGGCTCTTGTGGGATGGAGGGGAGAGGTTGGAAGGGTTATAGAGATGGTCCCCATCATATTCCTCGGTTTGATTGGAGTTTGACCTCAAACTTGGAAGTTCTTCTTCTTCCTCATTGTAAGGACCTAGGTTAGCCACGTTAAAGGTGGCAGAGACTCCATACTCACTAGGAAGGTCCACTTTGTATGCATTTGTACCAATCTTTTTAAGAACTTCAAATGGGCCATCCAACTTTGGCCTGAGCTTTGACTTGCGTTTGCTCGGGAATCTCTCCTTCCTCAAATGGATCCAAACCAAGTTTCCGGGTTGAAAATGAACTTCTTTCCTATGCTTGTCGGCATGTGACTTGGCTTGCTTATTGAACTTTTCAATTCATTCCCTTACTTTGGCATGAAGCTCTTGGATTTCCTTTGCCCTCTTTTCGGCCTCCCAACTAAACTTGGTTGGATTTGGAATTGGAACCAAGTCTAAGGGAGTTCTTAGATTGTAACCGTATACCACTTGAAAGGGGGAAAGACTTATAGCCTTACTTAGTGTTCGGTTGAAGGAAAACTTGGCATGGGAAAGCAACTCATCCCACCCCTTGATGCTTTTCTTGACTAGAACCCGAAGCAAGGTTCCCAAAGTGCAGTTGGTCACCTTCGTTTGACCATCCATTTATGGGTGGCAAGTTATGCTAAACTTGAGATGAGTGCCTAGCTTTCTCCACAAAGTGAGCCAAAAGTGACTCAAGAATTTGGTGTCCCAATCCGAGACCATGCTTCTGGGTATGCCATGGAGACACACAATCTCTTTGAAGTAGAGATTAGCAATATGAGAGGCATCATTTGTGGTATGACATGCCATAAAGTGTGCCATCTTTGAGAACCTATCCACCACCACCATGATGGAATCCTTGTGTCTTTGCGTCCTTGGTAACCCGGTGATGAAATCCAAGCTAACATCTTCCCATGGGCCATGTGGAACCGGGAGGGGAGAATAGAGACTCTGAGGCCGAAGGTGGCTCTTGGCAAGTTGGCAAGTGGAGCATATCCTCACAAAATGTTCCACATCTTTGGACATGCTTGGCCAATAGTAGTGTTCCTTGAGCATGGAACAAGTTTTCTCAATCCCAAAATGCCCAGCCAAAGCCCCACCATGGAGCCCTTGAATCAAAAGTCCCTGAAACCCACTCTTTGGTATGCATAGTCGGGTTCCTTTGAAGAGAAACCCATGCTCCAAGTGAAATAAACTGTGGGCATAGATAAAGTACTTCTCATAAGTTTCCTTGAAGTCTTCATCTTGGGCATACAACTCCTTAATAATCTCAAAACCAAGGACTTTAGATTCCGAGGTATAGAGCAAGAGATACCTTCTTGATAATGTATTCGCCCCTTTGTTGAGTTGACCCGACTTGTGGTGGATCACAAAATGAAAGGCTTGAAGGTACTCAACCCACTTTGCATACCTTGAGTTGAGCTTGTGTTGCCCTTATATGAATTTGATGGACTCATGATCCGAATGGAGGATGAATTCTCCTCCCACCAAATAGTGCCTCCAATGCTCCAAAGCTCTCACAATGGCATAAAACTCCTTGTCATATATAGAATACTTCCACTTGGTATCATTGAGCTTTTCACTAAAGAAAGCCACGGGTCTTTTCTCTTGAGATAGGACCGCCCCTATCCCAACACCGGAAGCATCACATTCTACCTCAAATACTTTGGAGAAGTTTGGGAGGGCTAGAATGGGTACACTTGTGAGCTTGTACTTGATTTCTTCAAAGGCCCTTTGAGCTTACTTGGTCCACTCAAATCTTTTAGCCTTAAGCACCTCGGTCATAGGAGCAACAATGGTGCTAAAATCTCTCACAAATCTCCTATAGGAAAAGGCTAGGCTATGAAAGCTCCTAACTTGTTGAATTGAAGTAGGAACGGGCCAATCTCGGATTGTTTGAATCTTGCTCTCATCAACATGAATTCCTTGGGCCGACACAACATAGCCCAAAAATATAACTTGAGAAGTGAAAAAGTGACACTTCTCTAAGTTTCCATAAGCTCCTCTTGGGATAGAATACTCAAGACTTGTTGTAGATGATGGGCATGCTCCTTTTCACTTTTGCTAGACACCAAGATGTCATCGAAGTAGACAACAACGAACTTGCCAATGAGGGGCTTGAGGACTTAGTTCATAAGCCTCATAAAAGTACTTGGTACATTTGTCAACCCGAATGGCATAACAAGCCACTCATAGAGACCTCCTTTAGTCTTGAAGGTCGTCTTCCACTCATCTCCTTCATATATCTGAATTTGGTAGTAGCCACTTCTAAGATCAATCTTAGAGAAGATGGTGGCTCCATGTAGCTCGTCTAGGAGATCCTCCAACCATGGGATATGATGGTGGTACTTGATGGTGATTTTATTGATCGCTCTACTATCCACACACATTCTCATCGACCCATCTTTCTTAGGAACAAGCAAGGCCAGCGCGGCACATGGACTAAGGCTTTCACGGATCAAGCCTTTAGCAAGAAGCTCATCTACTTACCATTGCACTTCTTGGGTTTCTTGTAGGTTCATTCGGTAGGCCGGCTTGTTTGGGAGGGGGGCACCGGGGATGAGGTCTATTTTGTGTTGTATGGATCTTTTGGGAGGGAGGCTATGAGGAACCTCGCTAGGGAAGACATGTTCAAAATCTTTGAGGAGAGGGGAAAGCAAAGGATGGGAAGAATCCTTAGCTTCAGCCGGTTCTCAGCCAAGTAAAATCCAATCCTTGAAATCATCATATTCATGGAGTTGGGAATGGAGAATATTCATGGAGTTGGGAATGGAGAAGGGTGGTGAGAAAGACATCCATGCTAGGAGTGTCTTGGGGCCTTTTTTATGAGGTGGGTTTGAGAGGGGTGAGGGTGATCTTTTTATGGTCTTTGGTAAATGTATATGTGTTCAACCGACCATCATGCATCACACTCCAATCAAACAATCATGGACGTCCCAAGAGGACATGACAAGCACCCATGGGCACAATATCACACCAAATTTCATCTTTATAGTTCTTGCCACTTGAAAAACCAAGTAAACAACGAGAAGAGATTTGCAAGCCTTTACCTTGATTGAGCCATTGGATGGTGTAAGGGCTTGGGTGTGGAGAGACCGAAAGCTTGAGCGTTTTCACTAGAGTCTTGGAAGCAACATTGGCACAACATCCACCATCAATAATAAGAGAGTAAACCTTCCCTTTCACAGTACACCGGGTGTGGAAGATGTTCTCCCTTTGCTCAATGTCTTGTTGGGAAGCAATACTACTCAAGGCTCTTCTTATCACAAGCATTTCTTCTTCATCGGGTCCCTCTTCAACTCCTTCAAGGGCTTCGGCCATGAAAAGCTCCTTTTCTTCTCCATCATTCTCATCATCTAGCTCCTCATAAGAAGCTTGATATTCGGCCAAAGTGACAATTCTCTTGTTGGGACACTCGGAAGCAAAGTGTCTAAGGCCTTGACAGCAGAAATATCTCTTCTTGTCACTGGGCTTTGGAGGTTGTTTTGAGGGGGTTTGAGAGGGATTTGGTGGAGGGGGTCTTGTGTTTGAGCTTGGAATTGATTGGGAGGGTTGTATGAGGGCTTTTGGAAGGGGTAAGGACGGGGGTTAGGCTTGGAGGCCATGCCCTTGCCCTTAACTCTCTTTTGTAACTCCACTTTGTGAGCTAAGACACTAAGCTCATCTAATGAGGTGTAAGGGTGGAGTTCAACCACATGAACAGTTTCATCAGTCAAACCACTCAAGTATCTAATCAAAGTCTGAGATTCATCCTCCTTCAAATCACATTTCAATAACAGTTGCTCAAACTCTCTAGTGTATTCTTCTACACTCTTAGACCCTTGTTTGAGGTGGTGGAGTATAAGGAAGTTGTCTTGTAAATAATGGGGAGGTAGAAACTTGGACTTAAGTTTGGACTTCATTTTCTCCTAAGTTCTTATCTTCCCTTTACCCTTCCTAACTCTCTTGGTCACAACATTTGACCACTAAATGGAAGCATACTTTCTAAGCTTTAAAGCAACAAGCTTTATCTTTCTTTCTTCGGGGATGTCCTTGAACTCGAAGACTCTTTCAACGGTTTGAAGCCAATCCAAGAATATATCCGGATCAAGTTGACCTTCAAATTCGGGAATATCCACCTTGAAGTCATTGTAGCTTCGGTCTTGAGGCCTATGATGCCTCCTTGACCTCCTTGCATATACATCTTCTTCGGAATCACCAAGGGAATTGCTTTCATCATCTGAACCATCCGAATCCACTTGCTTGCTAGTGCTTCTTCAGCTCCTCAAGGTGCCTCGCTTTTCTTACATCATTTGACCAAGTTGAGATCGAAGATACTTAACTTGGGCTTCTAGCTCGGCCTTCTCTCTAAGGGTTTGCTCGGCCACTTGCTCGGGAGTAAGGCTTGTAGACATGATGGCTTTAGAGTGAGGAGCAGCTGTTTTGGGATGGGAAGGGGGTGGCACGGTCGTGTGGGGTCCCACGGTGTGGGCGTGCGCATCAGCTGAAGGTGAATTTTGGGGATTGGGCAGAGGCACGGTTGTACGGGGTGGCACGGTGTGGCCATACGGGACTACTACTAGGGGAAGTGGTGTTTCTGGAGGTGGCATGGGGTGGTCGTGCTGCCTTTCTGTTTTAACACGGCTGGAATTTTGCAGAAGGTGTGTTTGGGCTGTTTTGGTGGTTCTTGTGTTTGGGGATGTGTTTGGGTGATGGAAGCTTAGCCAAGAGGGTAGCTTAAGCTCTGATACCACTTGATGTATTCAAGCTTCACTAATGCAAAGTTTAGCAAAAGGGAAATAAGAATGTATTTGGGTAGAAGGAAGAAAGTAGAACCAAAGTAACCAAGAACCAAGATAGAGTGCAAGTGGACTGGCAAGGGTGATTGAAGACCCACCTTGGTTTGCACACTTAGGCAATCTTCTTTCTTCAGCTAAGTTACAGAAATGAATCACCTTCTTAGTTGAATTAAGAAGACCTAGAGACCCACTTGAAGTTGCCAAACACTCAAGATATAACACTAGGAATTTTGAGAGAGAACGGAGAGAGTTTTCACAACTCAAAGTTCAAATTCATCCAAAAGTGATTACAAGAGAGCTTTGGCTGCCTTTTAAGGACCCTCACATGGCGCCCCAAGACTTCAAAATGCAGCCAAGAGACAATTAGTATATTTAGGCATCAATTCAAGCCATAGCCAAAGTACTACCAAGTCTAATCCTACTTGTGACACCTCATTAGGACTAATGATGCTCCCAAATGAGTTGCCAACCTTCTAATGCTGCTGAAAATAAACAAATACAAGTCAATTGCAGCTAAGGACATGAGAAAACCAAGAATTACGTCACTATGTACTAACTAGCTATAGACTGGTCCAAAGGAATTTTGACCGTCCTCTTTGCTGGTTAATAGCAGCACAAGGGGTGCTTCCTGGTCCTTTAAGGCTGATGATTTGATAAATATTTATCTTATCTTTCATGCCCTAAAGTTTCAAAAACGTTGGAGTTCAATAGGTCAACCAACCGAGCCTTGATCCTGCCATGTGCTGGATTTGGGCCTGCAGTGCACAGTCTGAAAGATGCTGCTGTTTGACCTAGCAAACGACCTCTAAATGACTTGCAACTTGGTTTACTGGAAAGATAACATCTTAAACTTAGAGAGGGTGGTCATGGCAGTCAATTATCCCCTCAGTAGCTGGTTCCAAAAGATTGACAAAACTGGGCCAATTTCCGGTTGAACTGGGCAGCAGGTCATTGGTGTTGTTCATGATGTTTCTGACCATTGCTTGCACTTCTTTGACTTCCTTGATGATGCTGGGCTCTTGTGGGATGGAGGGGAGAGGTTGGAAGGGTTATGGAGATGGTCCCCATCATACTTGTGTCCTGAAATTCATCAACTATGATGGCCTTCCACAATGCTTGACATTCCTCAAAGACTAAGCACAGAAAAATGAGTAGAAGTGTCAGAAATACTTATACAGTTTTCCATTCTGTAGAGATGAGAAGAACCTTCAGGATAATCTGTCAGGAGCTCGACAGAACAGCTTATCAAGTCATGGTAAGATAGAGCATTACAAGATCTTAATATATCATTGCAATTCTTGAGCACAGCAGCCTGATGCAAATTCACAATTTGACCTAGTGAGCAACTGATTTCTGGACAAAACAGAAAACTTATAAGGGAAAGGAGCAAATGAACTGTAATTCACAATATATAACATGTAGACATACTCCAATTTCATCACCCTTTTAGCGATACTCTTCAGGTGTCTGACCAGATGGTTTCGCCTGCAGTACAAGTAAAAAAAAAAAAAATAATAAACAAAGAAGAAAAAAGAAACAAGGGTACATGCGCAGGAAAATGGTTTTACATCCAGTGAACTGTTTGAAGGTTATTACTTGCCTCCTTTTTTCTTCTATTGTATTTGTAGCACACGTTTCTGATGTACACAGGGTTATAATCCCGTGCCACACACAAGCTCCTTTAAAATTATAATAATGGGAAAAAAAGAAAGAAATCGGCAGTATAACATTATCTCTTTTTTTATATGTCTGTTTCTCAAAAAATAATACTACAAGTATTCTTAAAAGTCCCTTGAATAATAAAATATTATTAATTAATAAAATATTCCTCATTTTTAATTAATATATCCTTAAAATAATATTACCTATTCTTAAAAGTCTCCTGATTAATACAACATTACTCAGCTTGCCGTCAAAATTAGAAATTTTCACATGCCCATGATCCCTACTTTGGGGTATCCGATGCAAATAACCCTCACCAAAGAAATAGTGTCCAGCATCCTAGAGTTTAAAGGTATTTATTTACAAGTACCATCAATGAGTTAAACCCACTTTGACTTAATAATCTGAGACCTTGGTGCTTGTTTATCATAAATGAATAGCCAGTGTTAGATAATGTGAATGAAATATATCATCAATGTATGATGGGTACCTTAGAACCGGACCGGAACCGGTCAAATAGGTCCGGTTCCAGAACCGAAACGGGTCAAACAGTTCCAACTCCGGTTCCTAATAGCAAATGAACTTGCCTCATCGGTTCCGATTCTTAAAATAGAACCCGGAACCGAAACCGATACCCTATTATGACAAAAGAAAATGTCATAGCCTAAGATATAGACCCAATTCTTCTATTAATCTTGTATATAATAAAATGTCCCAATCCAATCTTCCATAAAGCCCAAACTGAAAAATCTAGAAAACATTTTCTCTTCCATTGAATTTATATTTGTTATGTTTGCTTTCACGTCAAAATTTATAATTTGCTACCTCGATTTATTATTTTTGATCTTGTGTAATAAATGGGCAAACGTGATTTGCATCGCATCTTAATGAACGCAATTTCGTACCTTTAATTGGTAGGTGTTAGCTATAAACTGATATTTTATAGTTTGTAGACCTTGAAATGAATCCCATTGTGTTATGATTGTTTTCTTTACAACAAATAAGTACCAAATACGAAAATTTGAAAAAATGTATAATCGGTGCGGTGCCTAGAATCAGAACCAGAACCGGTGGTTACGGTTCCAGTTTTCAAAATTGTGGAACTAGAATGTGCGGTATGGGTTCTGGTTCTGAAAATGAGGAACCCGTTTGACCGGTTCCCAATTTTGGGGCGGATACCCAAAAGGGTTAGAACCGATCATCCCTACTACCATGTCATCAAATTTATGAGTCAAAGTATCTATCACTAGGTGTTCGGATAAGCAAACCAAATATCTCTAAAATTCGATGATGTAATGGCATTGCAATATATTTATCACATTCAAATAATCAAACCAATAACAATCAACGGAAATATACCATTTACATGTAATAAGTAAAGCTAAAAGGCCACCAAATCACTAAGCTAGTCAAAATATGTTTGACTCAAGAATGGTACATACAAAACAACTACCTTTAAAATAAAGATGAACGCTTGAAAAAGAAATTTTGGACTTAGCACCAAGGAAGGAAAGTAAAGTTAAAAGTTATAAAAAATAGCAGCAGTGTCGAGCACAATACTGGTTGCTATAGATTGCTTTATGAGAACTTCAGTAATTGTTAATCAAAGTGATCAAAAATCACAATTACTCTAGAGGATGGCCTTTAATTGGTGGAGAACCATGCAATGATACCAAACTAATGGAGACCACACAATCCAACTGAATACAACTAATTGCATTTGAGATTAAAACACCCCGAAAGAAGGGATATTGATCGGCTAAAAACCACCACCAAATTAACATCGCCACGCAATCTGTATAGATCACACCTGAGAAGGATTGGTGCAAACGCAAATATATACGGACTTACCCATACAAGCATAGAGACCGATTACAAGACACCCACAATAAAAACTAGTAACAAGATAAAGAAATAACATAATATCCTAGTTTCCTATTGTAACTACGTACTATCTTGAAATCGACTACCATAAAAAGTACCCTAAAATCACATTCAAAGATACGATAAATATCATATAGTTAATAACATTATACCATTAACTATATTAATATTGTTTCCATTGTACACCAACCACATCACTATGCTTTATTACGCAAGACACTCTCTATGTCCTCTCTATGTCAAAACAAGCCAATGCCCCAGAGTCCAACACAAGGTGGGATGTATAACGTCTTACTTTACAATCACACAGCAAAGGGATGTGCATCTTGGTGATATAAGTAGCCATTTCAAACATTTCAAGCCGCCTTTTTCACCACACTTTGGGTGTTATGATCATCCCCACTTAAAAAACACAATGTCCTCATCGTGGCTCTTATTAACTTACTTACGCGTCCTCCTCACTTATGGTCCAATTCCAGACCTTTGCCCCACTATGTGGTTGACAAGGCTCCCCATCCATTTGAGCTCACGATTGTGAGTCATGGGTTGGCTCTGATACCATTTATAACGTCATGGTCACTTCTTGAGTTGTGGATAGTTACTAGTAATGGTTATAAGCATCGTCGACTATTCAGGTCGATCACCACGAGCATTTCCAGTATACTTCGTCGTTACTCACATGCTACATAGCAAAACATCACAGGAGGTTGCCTATCTAAAAAGTGACCCATAGACAATAAATTTAACTATGGAGTTCTTAAGAGTGGATTCCGTGAAAATGAAGGTAGATCTTCGTAAAATCAATAATCATTTTAAATCCTTCAAGCCACACTTTTCATCACTCTAGGGCTTTACACGAACTAAAAGAGATCATATCTGTAATGAATTGCCCACCCTAGGTGGCTATCATTGCTTACTTATATAAGGGTTTGAGTATATCCAGGGATATTATACTAGGATTTTCTATTGGCTGAATAGAGTTTTTTCCCTTTTATTAGGAGATTACATGAGATTAGATCTCTTCTCCTCCTTTCCTGTAGGCAACCTATGGATTGCATAGCTTACAGTGAGGGCTATTGAGTCAAGTTTCCTAGTGGGATTCTTTTAGAATATTTATCCAAGGCCCACGGCAGTAGCTACCTAAATCAGATTGAACGTCGCCAAATTACACTGGCCTTTCTTTTCATAAAACATTTCAATCTTTTCTTTTTCATTCTACCATGTTATTATTTTTATCATAATACTAACTTCAACAGGACCTACACTGAGAGTTTGTTGTTGTTGTAGTACTTTCCAAACTCATCATTCCTATCTTCATTGTGTTAAATTGCCAAATTGGCATAGTTAATAAATGCATAATTTTTCTTTCCTTGTCAAGAAAAACAAAAAAGACAACTAAAAAAAGAAATACACAAGTAACATTAGGAGTTCTACATCCGCCATTCTCCTATGAAACGAATGTTAGCTGAATTCTTCATTATTTTTCCATTTTTAATACCTATATTTCTTCTCTTAGCTTCATCAACTAAGAACTCTGAAAAGGGAGCAATTAAATAAAACAACTGGACAAAGAATGTAATCCAATCTCATGTATCATGCTTACGAAAAATGTATATTAACCATGGATTCAAAATGAGGTCATTGGGGCGCAAAATCCCCATGGGGAATGTTTTTGAAGTTAAACAAACAGCATGTTGCCACCTTTTAGTTGTTTGTCATGATTGACATTTAAAGGCCACAACAACCGTTCTAGAACATAAATAGACACAATATCCACCAGGACAACCATTCCAAAACATACAACTGCATTTATATACAATTGTTAAATTTATTGAAATTCTTTTAACTTTTATGGCATATATTGTTCACATCTACTTGTGGAAAACCCTATTACATCTATGCTAATAGCTTAATAAAAGGATTATTATGTTAGTCCTTACAAGCACAAGTACTAAACATTGTTCAGTGAATCTTTGTGAAAAATTCACACAGTGGAAAACCACAATTTGTTGCACGATTACCACACAACTGCCGTTCTCCATATTCGAACAAAATTTCATTTATCAATTGAATGGAAAGGGAGGAAACAGTTGCATCAAACAAACCTTAGTCACAAATTTCTGCCACTTCTGTGACTTTATCCTTGAAATTATAGACCTTCACATCATTTGAGGACCCATTTATCTTGCAGACGATAGGGCTTTGGTTGCCTTTTTCACTTTCAAACAAACAGACTGCCTCAACTATAGCTCTTCTTTGTTGTCCGTGTCCATAAATCAAGAATTCTGATGTCCGGCCCAACCTTTAGCAATCAGCCCAAATCAACATTATTACACCATTAAGCAATAATGAAGCTAGTAAGTAAGGCCATTTCGCCGGGGGGGCAAAGAAATAAAAACAATTTGAGACACAACTGGCAAGCATTTAATGCACCAACCACAAAGGTTTGAATATAGCTTCATTGAGCAACCCTTTCACATCATTCAAAGAAACCTTAGATGCAGCTAAAAATGAAGTGCTATAGAACTGTGGGGAGATAACATGTCATGGTGCACAAGATGTAAATTGTCTTTTTATTTAAATATATAAGAATGTTCTCCTATTCTGTTTCCCACTGCTCTTTCCTTTTGGGGGGGGGGGGGGGCATTACTAATCAAGAATCCAAAAATAAAGGTAATTTATAATTCAAAAAGGCCATCAACGAAGTCCACTATAGTTCTTCCCAAAAGTCCGAAGTCTTAAGCCATTTCTCTTTGTTGCACTCTTGATAAGAGTTTTGACACTTCCAAAAGCTGTCTTATTTTTCTCCATCCAAACCAAAAAAAAATGGTGTGAGGAATAGCTCTTGTTACTTTTTGTTTCCAGGGCAATTTTTAATAGACTTTCGGCATGATTAGGAAGTACTGTTGTGCTAGCTTTCTTGTTTTGTTTTGTTTTATGATGAATTTTGTTTTTACATTGTGTAAATTACTAAATTCTGATAATCTGCCTTTGCGCTAAAATAATTACCAGTAGAATAAAGCAATATTTGCCCTTTTTTATCACTAGACATTGATAACACAGAAAAAATCTTTGCCTTTGTGCCTGACAATCTTTGCCCTAAGACAAACTACCTATTTATCAAAGCCTAAGCAATTAAAATACTATAAGCTTCCTAATACAATTATAAATAGAATAAGAAACTAAGTGTTCCTAAAAAAGACTCATAGGTTTGATTTTATTTGACTACTCTATAATTGCTTATAGAAAAAAATTATTCTGTCTCCATTACCTCCCCCCCCCCCCAAAAAAAAGCCCCAACTAGCAAACATTCATCCCTAACCTTTCATGATGTAGAATAAAGATGACCAATTAACTTCAATGCGTAACCGATAAACTATAAACAACTTATGATTTTTTCCTATATTCTTCGAAATATGCATTTTTGCGAAGGATAATCAAAATAATAACAACTATTTTCAAAACGAAAAGTTTATTACTATTGATTTATGAAAATAAATTATCAAAAGACTTATAAGTTTGCATCACAAGAGGTATAACACTAATTCACGTAATACTTCGATTCAATTATAAATATATAATCAACGGCGCACAACAATAATCAAGATAACTCATTTATTTTAATAGTCTAGTCGGTTAAAATACTATCAAGGAACTATCTAAAACAAACATAAAAAGAATGAGAAATGAAATAAAATATCCCTAAATAGGCGTATTTTGACCACTCACCAACTATATGTGAACATCACATGTAAGCATCCAATTATAACAGATTTCCAATTACCAAATTTTCCCCTAAATTCTTAATTGTTTTAATGTCCATTCCTTTATGGAACATTGGATGCAAATTATATGAACTTTGGAAGGGACAAAAATTATACGAACTTTTTGTCGGCCACCAACAGTACCAACTTTGACCCTATTTACTTTTAACATACCACCACCGATTGACTCAGGTGAGCATGAAGTGGATGGTGGATCTCAGGAATTTTACTTTTACACTTTTGTTTTTCAAGTACACATAAACCCTAAAAGTTAATCAAACTGCTTTGATCCGTTGTCTGCGTATGTATAAAAACTTTCGACGTTGTTGCTCCGCAGAGTCAACCACTAAAACTGGATGGTAAGCATGTTAAAAGTAAAGAGGGTCAAAGTAGGTATTGTTGGTGGCCAGCAAAAAAGTTTATATTAATTTTGGCCACTATCCTCAAAATTCTTATTATGCGTCGAATGTGCCTCTTATAATCATCTCCGGTAGAATCATCCCGATTAGTAACGCTGCATGAGAACGACTTCATTTCTGCCCACGTCAACTTTAGTTGACCTTGTTAACATTCCGACGTACTAATCCCCTAAGTTCAAACAAGAATCAACGGAGCAGGGATGAGAGAGAAACCCAGAGAGAAGGCTTCACTAGTCGAAAAGGCAAAGAAAGCATGTAAAATCAGCAAGGAAAACCAGCCCTCACACTCAAATTCCAACCCAGTGCATGATTCACCTCCAGTTTCGCCAGGTAATAGAGAGAAGAACCTAGCTCACGAGCTAGATTCTGCTACAAATGGTATGATAAACCCTAACACCAATGAAACAGTACAACTTGGAATTGGTGCGTTTGGTGAAGAAGAAATGCAAGCTAGTTTTGCTAGATGGATTGATGCCTTACGTAAGAGATGACAGCCCCCCCAGGGGCAACTGGCAACTGAAGTGGAGAATGTTATGCCAAATAAAGATAACTCAGACACCACTACTGAGATACCTAATATAGGTTTCAAATTGGATTTGTTCAACCATTGACTCCTATTGAAACACCACGGTTACCGAAACATTGGAAGGAACATGCTAATGGAAAACTAATGTTTAGGGTGGCTATTAATCTACAGAAGCTAAAACAGCCTTTGAAAGCCCTAAATAAAGTTCTGTTTGGTAATGTTCAAGTGAAGGAAATGGAAGCATTGGAGGCACCCCACGACATCCAAAGGGCAATCCATGCTGACCCCTTGAACTCTGATCTTTATGCAAAAGAAAAGGCAACTGTAGGCCATTATAATATCCTGGCAAAGGCTGAAAGAGAGATTTTTTTTTCCCAGCAAAAATCAAAAGAGACATGGCTACAAAAGGGAGATCGAAACACTGATTTTTTTTTTGCTTTGCCATTTTTGCTCGGAAGAATCACCATATGGCAATCAAGGCTATGCAAAACAAGGTAGGCACTTTGGTTTTTTATCATAAAGAAATCGATGCAATATTAGTTAATCATTTCAGTGAGTTTCTTAGTAAAACACCTAAAGAGGCCAAGCTATCCTTTGAGGTAATTCTACAAGGTCCTTGCCTAAATGACGAGCAAAGAGAAACCATGATGAGGCCTTTTTCTAATGAAGATGTAAGTTAAGCAATATTCAGCATTGGGAATAAAAAGAGCCCAGAACTAGATGGGTATGGAAGCTGGCTCTTTAAGAGCACCTGTGATGTTATTGGGCCTGGTATTTATGAAGCAGTTCATAGTTCTTCAAAATTAGGAAGCTACTTGGTCAAATAAATAATACTATTCTAGTTATTATTCCCAAAGTATCTAATCCAAGTAAGCCATCTGATTTAAGAGTAACTGTTTGCAGCAATACAATCTACAAATGTATAACCAGGATGACCTGTGTAAGGCTCAAACCTGCCTTAAAACATCTTCTAGATGAAGCTCAAGGGGCTTTCATTGAAGATAGGCCAATCCTGCATAACAGTATAATGTCTGGAGACTTGGACAAGCTTTATCATAAAAAGACTATTTTCCCAAGATGCATTATGAAAGTGGACCTGGCCTATGACACTGTCAGATGGGACTTTATTGAGATCATTATATTCGAGTATGGTTTTTCTAAGCACCTTTGTTCAAAAAATCATGATATGCATAACTTCAACAAGGTTTTCTATCAGATTCAATGGTGAGACTTATGATTTCTTTGGGAGCAAAGAGGACTCAGACAAGGGTACCCAGTGTCCCACCCTGATTTTTGTGCTTGTAAGGGAATACCCGAAGAGGGCTCTTAAAATAGCAATGATGTAACCTAGTTTCCAACACGATCCAATTTATCTGAAATTTAATCTCTGTATATTGAGCTTTGCTGATGACTTGCTTCTGTTTAGCAAACCAGGACCAATTAGTGTGAGATATCTAATGGCGGCTTTCAAGCACTTTTCAACTTGCTCAGGCCTGGAGGCAAATCATGAGAAGTCCCATTTAGGAGCTACTGGCATCATCATTGCTATGCTAAATCAACTAAGTAGCATCACAAGGTTTCAATAAGGATTGCTACCTTTCAAATGCTTGGGGTACATGTGAAACCACAAAGATTGAATGAGCAAGACTGCCAACTATTGATTGACAAAATAACTTCCATAATCAGAGCTTGGCCTGTAAAGAAACTTTCTTATGCAGGTGACAATCGAGTCATCCTGAGTATTTTCATCTACACAAGTCTGTCTTGGAGAAGGTCAATTAAACACGTAGATCCTTTTTATGAGGTTCTAGTAATGAAACCAAGAAAACACCATTAATTTCTTGGGACACACACTATCTCCCAAAGGAGGGTGGCATGGGAATAAGAAACTCTATCAAATGAACATTGCACCAGTGATAAAAATGGCATGGAATGTGGCTGCAAAATCTAATGGCTAATGGATTAAGTGCACCAATCACTACTATTTTGAAAAGATGCTCTATTTGAGAGTACCCTGGTTCTTCTAAGGGCAGCTGGTATTAGAAGAAAATGCTGATTGCAAGGGACATCAAGGTGACTGGATTCAATCTCAAAACACGACAATGGAAGCACAATATGAATGGCAATTATACTGTTGCTTCTAGTTATAATTGGATTTGAGATAAAATGGAACTAGTACCTTTGTACAAATTGGTTTGGCATAAAAATAGGATACCCAAATACTCTTTTTTTTATAAGAAAAAGGTAATATATTAATATAAAAATATTAGAAGCTCAGCTGCATAGTGGGCATCATACAAAAGGCTATATACATCCTAAATATAAACTATCCACACAATCAGCCAGATCAATAGAGGAAGAGCTAAACTTTCCATTCTTCCAAAAGTAGAGAATCTTGATGAAATTATCTTTCAAACGTTTAAGAGGAGTTTCTGTGCTTTCAAAAACTCTTCCGTTTCTCTCTCTCCAAATACACTAAAAGATGACATGAGGTAGGACCATGGCTTCATCCTTCTTCTTCTTAACTTTCCTACCAAAGAAACCTCCCAAGACAAAAGATGGTTCCTAATGGAATCAGAAGCAACCCTTATATCTAACCCTTATATACCTTTCAAAAAAAAGAGTCGCAAGTCCCTTATATCTAACCCTCCTAAATACAGTGGTTGGTCCCACAAGATGAAACTTGAAGTCACTCCCAAAAGAACCCCAAAGGAAATTTCTCTGGATTGCTTCTAGGTTATTGGCCATCGAAGAAGGTAAGGGAAAGAGAGCGAGAGGAAGTACATCGGGATACTTGGGAGGACACTCTTGATGAGAGTTAGTCTAGCCCCTTTTGAAAGGTATATAAACTTCCATCCTGAAAGTCTTTTCTTAAATCTCTCAACAATTGGTCACAAATGGCTTTCTCCTTAAACTTAGGACCAAGAGGGAGACCTAGGTAAGTAGTGGAAAAGGCATCAACATTGCAACCTAAAACACCTGCAAGCAGTTGAATATTGTTCATATGTCCAATATACAGGATAAAGCTCTTTGCCAAGTTAGCCCTGAGATCCAAAACCGCCTGAAACCAAGTAAGCACAAAACGAAGGTTCAACATCTGCTCGCAATCATTTTCACAAAAAATAATATTGTCGTCCACAAAAAGAATATGAGAGACATCATGGTTGTCATACTCGAGCGGCCCACTTTAAACCCAGATATAAGCCCTGCACTAGATGTCGAATCAATCATCCTCGTAAATACCTCCATGACCAGCAGAAATAGAAGGGGGATAAAGGGTCTTCCTGACAAAGACCTCTAGAAGCCGAAAAGAACTCCGTTGGAGAACCAGTGACAAGAACTGCAAAGGATGTAAAGGATATGCAATGGAGGATCCATCCAATCCACTTTTTCCCAAAGCCCATTCTCTTCATGACATACAACAAAAGTCTCAGTTCACATGATTATAAGCTTTCTCAATATCCAACTTACAAACTGCTCCCGGCTTTCCCAACTTGACCCTAAAATCAATAAGCTCATTTCCTATAAGCACCGCATCAATGATCTGATGGCCTCTAACAAAGGCATTTTGATTCTCTGAAATAAGATTTCCAATGATGCTCATTAACCTTCGAGCTAAAACCTTGGAAACCAACTTATAAATGCAACCAACCAAACTGATTGGCCGAAAGTCTTTAATATTTTCAGTATTTGCTTTCTTAGGAATAAGACCAATAAAAGTGGCATTGAGGTTGGCCACAAATCTTCCTAAAGAGAAAAACTCGGCAAACATTCTCGTCATATCTCCATTGACAGCCTTGAAGGAATGCCATAGTCATCCCATCAGGTCCAGGGGCCCTATCCCTACAGCAATCTAGAAGGGCTTTAGTAACTTCTTCTTCACTAAAAGGCGTCTCAATAAACACCTTATTAGAGTGACATAACAAGGGCAAAGGCAAACTATCAACTTTAGGTCTCCACGGCTCTGACTCGGAAAAAAGAGATTCGTACAAGTTGTAGATTACAGACTTTATATCTGGGAGAGCATCATATTGAACCCCGTCCACCATCACAAAAGACATAGAGTTAAACTTCCTATGCATATTAGCTACCCTATGGAAGAATTTGGTGTTACAATCGCCTACCTTAAGCCATAAAACCCTCGACTTTTGTCTCTAAGAGATTTCCTCCATCAAAATAATTTTAGGCCAATCCTCTTTAGCATCCCTTCTATGCTGGATTTCAACGCTAGTAAGGCTAGAAGTCTCTTCTTTCACATCGAGAGAATTTATAATTTCCAAAAGATTATACTTTTGAGTCTTGATGTCTCCAAACACTTCCCTGTTCCACTTCTTAAGTTTCTCTTTGACAAACTTAAACTTTTTCGCAACAATATAATTAGCAAAACCTTCAACTTGTGCCTCCCTCGCCACTCTTTGATAAGATCCGAGAATCCCTTAAATTCCAACCACATATTCTCAACTTAAAAGGAGTCCTACCCCTTTCTAGCCGCGTCATCTCCAGACAAATAGGAAAGTGATCTGAAATAGATCTGGGCAGCCTCTTTTGAAACATGTCTGAAAAACGCTCCTCCCAGTCTGCCGACACAAGAAAGCGATCCAATCTTAAACATACTAATTCATCTCCACTCCTGGACCAAGTAAAGTCTCCCCGCCCCCTTCAAGGGAAGATCCATCAAGGCTGAGTAATTGATGAACTCCTGAAACTCCACCATTGTATTAAAAGGACAAACACCTATGCATTTTTCTTGGGAATACAAAATTTCATTAAAATCGCCCTATGCACTAAGGGCCAGACCAACCATCTTGAACACGTCACAGTTCATCCTACATCCTCAGTTTGTTAACTCTAACATGCGAACCATAAACACCAATGAAAGCCCAAGAGATGCTGCCATCAACCAATTGTAAAAAGCATGTGATTGAAAATTCACAACAATATGAGAAACTCAATTGGAATGAATTTTTATTCCAGAATACTAAAATTCCTCCAGCTGAACCTATTGCCTTGAGAACAGCGAACCCCATAGGTTGGTTTCCCCAAACACTAGGAATATCAGAAAGCTCAATATTCTCAAGTTTTGACTCTTAAAGACAAATGAGATCACAATTCCAGTCCCTCAAAAAATTTTTAAACAAAACCCTCTTATCACGGTCATTAATTCCTTTCATATTCCAAGAGATAAACCTAAACATAAGGCACCATCAACCCACTAGTAGAAGTACACGGCCTATCATAGTTAAGTCCAAACTCAAGTCTCCGAAGCTCCCTTTACCTCCTGGTAGATGGCGGTGTTCTCCGCACAGTTGGCTTGGGTATAACATTGCTATTCTCGATTCTCGATAGAAGATGAATCACCTCAAGCTCATAACCAGAGAAGGCCACCCCAATACAGGCGACAATGCTTTTAAGTTTAGAGGCCATGACGTGGAAACATTATCAAAATTAACATTCTCTCCATGCCAAACATCTTCCACCGAATAGGAACTACTACGGCCGTGAAAATAATAGTAATCAATGGCGAGCACCGCTACCGAAACATCAACTCCTAAGAAACTATCCATTGGTACCAAAGGAAGCTCTTGAGTTGTGTCCTGCAACCTGGAAGCAGAGCATTATTGCGAGAGCTCACACACTCATTGTAATTGCGTCACGAACCACTTCCCGAGGTAAATCACAAGGAACACCACCACATAAATCCAACCCCAATTATGCGCTGAAAGTGTTGACTGATTACCCATAGAGAACAAAGAAGATAGGGCATTAACTACTAAGCAGGGGGATTGGTCCTTCTCCTCAAAGAACCAAGGCAAGCTCATATAACATGATGGAGCCAGCTCGTTAAAAAGACTCAGAGGATCTGATATAGGAGGGGACTTGGTGAGAGACTACAGCATCCCTTACTAAAGAAACAATGCATTGCTAAAAGCCTGGCCACAAATTTTAGCTTTAAATAGAGCATGATCAAAAGATTTAGCCTCATCTGACGAAGGAGAACTTGTCTCACACATAAACAGTGCGTCTGGAGGCTAGTTTGCGCAGCCAGAGATTAACAACCTCAGTAAGAGCATCAAAGATTTTTTACCAACCCCTCTCATTCCAGCCTGTTAGGAAAATAACAAAAGTTCTCTTACCCTTGTTTATAACAGATAACTGTAAAAAATTTCCCGCCCTACTTCTCTTAGATTCTAAAAGAAAAATATTTGAGCCTCGACACATTTGATTGCACCAATTGGGGGATTTAGACTTACAAAATCTGCCCCAGGCCCTCAATAACCATAAAGCAAGATTCTCTGGCAGCAAAAGTGAGGTCCTCCTCCCTCTTCCATTCTCAGAAATTTTCAAGACATCCTCTACGGTCCCAACAATAGCTAAATCAAAGGATTTGCTTTCGATTGCCACAAACCTCTTGTAGCCTCCTCTCATACTAATGAGTCTCAGCAAGCTAACTAAAAGACAAATACCATTATCCAAGTAAAAGCACAGGCCAGCAACTGCGAAGAGTGAAAAACATACAAACCTACCATAGAGCACTTCAAACCGCCTCTTCTGAAATGAAAAAAGCAAATTTTGAAACTCTGGCGAGTCTCTGGTGACCAGAAAAGTCATTAGCGAAACCGTCTCCGGCGAGAACCCCACCGACTGCAACAGAAACCGTCAGCCACTTCAGTGAAATCCTCAGAAAGGTAGAAACCAAAAGAAGACGAGCAAATTTAGAAAAAAAAAAAACACTCTACTGCGCCTAGGAAGATCGCCAGCGATAGGACCGCCGGTTGAAACCTCACCGTCGGCGACAGAGAAGGCCGGCACTCGCAGTAATAGCCTCAACCAAGTAGGAAACCCCAAGAATAAGAGTAGATCTGGAAAAAAATGAGAAGGCCGATCGTGGAGGATAACTGGCCGCCGGTGAGCAGACTCTGGAGAGCCAAGGTTTAGCGAACCCCAGGTAGAGCTTCGATGACCTCGAGTCAGCCCTGAGACACCCACGAAGCACAGTACCCTTTTTCTCTGTCGCTAACTCTCTTATAACATGGTATACCCAAATCCTCTTTTATAACATGGTTGTTGTTGTAATAAAGAGTGCTCACAAAAGATAGGCTTTTGAACTTTGGTATACAACGTGATCAGACATGTCTACTCTGTTAGGCTGAAAAGAAAGTCACACTCATCTATTCTTCAAATGTGTTGTTGTGCAAGCTGTCTACAACCAGGTAATGTCAAATATGACACAGCTTCAGCCAAGTGCAGAAACATGGGGTGAATGGCAAAAGGAGTTGATATAGCATTCAGGTAGCAAAAAGCAAACAGATACAATATACATGGCCTTCACTGCGATTATTTACCATGGCTGGCTAGAAAGAAATAGACGAGCTTTTTAAGCATACATAGAGATGCTTTTACTATATTAAGGAATGTGTGAGAATGTTGTTGAATAGATTAAAAGGCATGTACAAATGAGCCTTTGTGATTTAGGGATATGCCCCAAGTTTTGATGTAAGGTTTGATAGCTGATGTGGAAAAGCCTTACCTTTTATCCCCACACACACACCCCCCCAAAAAAAATCCGAACATTTAACTTAAATGCACCCATCCCATTAGACTGTTCTTTGTAACTTAGACTATCTTAGCATTATCACTTTAGATTCTTTCACCATTTAACCTTGTAATTGTACCGCAAGAAATACTAGGCTAAATCTTTATTTTTAAAAGATTCATAATCTAGGGAAAGACGTATTTGTCAATTTCTAGGGCTCTAACAATCAAACAAGTATGACCACATATTTTAAAGTTTACACACACACACACACACACACACACACACACACACACACACTATTTTAAAGAAACAAAAAGGAAAGACAGAAACTTACAAACATGAATGCTTCTCAACTAATCATATACAGCTAAGTGAAAGCTTATGTTCCTCAACTAATCATCAACAGCTTAGCAAAAGCTTGTGTGTTTCGTGATTATGGTACACAATCCTGGTTCTGGAACTTTAAGCACTAAAGGTATGTTTCCAGATATCAGCTTTCAACAGAACTTCTAATCACCTTTTCCCCAAGTCCAGACCTCATTAGATTTTCTTCTAGTGGATGAAATTAAGTAAACTTTGACAGAAAGGCTCATTGTAGTTCGAAATAACAATGTATGAAGAGAACAATTTTATCCATACTTATCAGCATGTGAACGACAAAGTTGCAGGGAAAATGAGTGAAAGGTGCTGATAGTTAATTCTTTTGCTATTTCCTTCCCAGCCACTGCTCTAATCTGATCTCTCATTTCAGAAACTGCTGTTGCCATGAAAGTAATTGCCAGAATATGAGATGGAGGAAGGCCCTAAATATTTTGTAAGAAATAAGCAAGCAAAATAACTTTTTAGCAGCCCCTATAGTTTCTCGAAACTTTTTGCTGTCATAATTATTACTATGGAAATAGAAGAAAAATACCTAATGTAAAAGCATTAAAAGACGTCCAACCATGGTTGATGTATGACCCAAAAAAAAAGTAATCTATTAATGGCAACGGAAAGAAATGTGATCATGTAGCCTCAAAGCTCACACAACACATATGAGTGGGTTACAAAACAGTACACCTACATCCCCACATAAGATGTCTTACTTTTGAATGTCAAACATCAGTAGGAAAGATTTTCGAGAAAAGAAAAGGCACCACAAGTAAACAGGAAAGAAATATCACATTAGGGCATTGCAGGAAAGAATATTATAGATGGGCTGGGGCATAAGGAAAAATTTTCTTACAAATTGGAGAAATGGCTTCTACATGTTTATTAATTAGTTTAACGTTTGTACATTGAGATCCCACCATCAAGATCAAAGGTCAAAATGACACTTCAATCTTACTAATGCTTCAATTACTTATTAGCTAGAAATGGTAACTATAAAATGCCAAGATTTAATAGAAATAAACAGAAAGATGGGGCCATTTTGCTTAAGCATGAGCATGCAGCAAGAGTGGGAAATCTAAGAATAACTAAAAACTACAAAAGCAAAGTGATGAAGGCTGAAGCTGACGTTCCCACTTCCAGGACTAGCCATAACCATAAATGGTGTGGAGGCATCAGTAGAGGCGGTCTCCAACTGATCCTGATTTAGTGACCTCATATACTTTGAATAAATTTCTGGTATGCTCAAGAACTCTTCTGGCTATTTTTCATCTACATCTTGATTTTGAAATAGAGAGACATTCCCCTGAACATCCTATGAACTTAGAAGCTTGCCATGATTAGGTATGTTATTGTCAGAGCAGTTCTCCCAATTAGATTAGGAGGTATAACCATTAGTTTTGCTATTTTGGGTACTATCCTCGTTAGTATCTATTTTCTTCTCCAACTTTTTATTTGAACTTCCTTCACACAAAGAATCGATTTCCTCTAAAATAGACTGGTCAAAATCTTCATCTAGAAGACTAGAAATCATTCAGCATTCATTCGTGCTAGAAGATTTATACTGCGGTAACGTGGTGCTGATTGGTTTATAAGGAGTCTAATCCTCGGCATGCTCATTGATCTCTCTTGGAATTGAATTATTGCAAAATCTTTCTACAAAAATACATGATACAGGAGAATCTGTTGCATATTGTTTGTTGTTCAGCCAAAATGCCCTCGATTTGGAAGAAGGGTCTATGTTTGTCTCTAAATCCTTTAGGGGGGCTCTCTCAGCCTTAGAGACCCAACTCAGGTTACAAACATCAACATTATTTGGATTGTTGCAAAAAGTCAAAGTTCAAGCAAATTCTGTTAACTAGATTGACAACCTACAATCTATTGCCACCTATCCCATCAATTAGCTCTCTGCCCCCCTCCCAACAAAGACAAAATACTGAGAACAAAGGAAACTATGAAAGAGCTAAAATTTCAAACATGGTAGTACACTTAAATAACATAAAGTCCACATTGTACCAACAAACGAAAATATTTTCACTTTTCTTCGTTTTTTTTAGGGTTTTTCTGTTTTGGTTGAAGGGAGTAAAGCTTCTTTCTCTTGCGTTCAAAAAACCACCCAAAAAAAAAAAAATCTGCTATCTCTTGCCTTCTTTCTCCTCTTCTTCTAGCATAGTATCTACTATTTTGGCAAATAAAGCACTTCTCGCAGATTCAGGGTCTTTTGGTTTTTTACCATGGAGGATCAAATTCCTGGAACCAAACATGATGCTAATCGATTTCCTCATTTTTCACAAAGTCACATATGCAAAAACGCAATTGGGCAAAGATTAAGAGTCCAAGAATTCAATTTTGTTGTTGTGAAATTTCTAATTACCCCACCCCTAATGATAGAAGAAGATGAGAGAAACTTACTAGGGTGGAAATGAGTGAATAAGTGGTGAGGAAATGCAAAACCTTTTACGGGCAAGGAGGGCTTTGGCGGCTCGGAACTTGAGAGAAATCTGAGCCCTTTCTTCTAGTGCTAGTGATTCCTCTTCTTCTGCTGGGTTTCGAAGCAATCGCAACTCATTTTCCTTACTCATGACAGAGGTTATGGGGGATTGAGGAAGCTTGAGAGAGAGCAGAGGGAAGGGCAGGGGCAAAGGTGGGCCGGTCGGCGGTGGTGCATACTGCGGCTAAAAAACTAAATAAAGTGATTTTGAACAATTGGCGCCCAAACCATTGGCTGTACCAAATTTTTTCAGCTTGTCACTAAGAGCACTCCCAATGGTGAGCCTCTTTTTTGACTCACCAGTGGGAACCTACCACTGCCACATTTATTCTCTCCAATTTTTTATCTCACAATCCTCACTTTTTTAATAGAAGGCTCACCACTTTGTCTCACCAAATAAAATAATACCTATGGACCCCACACCTAACCATATTTAATTAGTTTATTTTTTATTTTGGTTTGTTATTTGACTTTATTATTTATGAGAAAAATAATTTACACGTAATAATTTGATAACACAGCTAAGTAGAGGGTAATATTTTTTTTTTTAAACAACACAAGATGAGCTATGTTAAAAAAAATAATTCACACATGCTTGAATAGAAATTACAAGAGTTCGATAATAAATAAAAAAAATATACATAGGTTAACATTTGACGCCAAAAAATAATATATGTAATTCTACATAACAATTTGTAAAACCAATACACAAACTTGAATTAGTGTATGTAATTTCATTTTTATATTAAAATATAATCTATATATTTTTTGAAAAATTTAATAATTAACTTCCTATAACAAAATTAAAAACAACCCCATGACCCCTCCCTCCATTCAAGGCCTTTTCAGAAAATAAATAAATAAATAAATGTCATTTCCTTTCCTAATACAAACTCTTTCTCTTCCATTAAAAAAAATTTATTAAAAATTGTTATTAATATAGTAATAAAAGTACATGGCTATTTGACTTTCTTTTCCTTTCATCGATGTTGTACTTCATCTTCTTCATCTTGCCTCCCCACCAGCCATGGTTGTACCGTCTTCACCCAAAACCTCCTAAAAAAAATGCCCCACTATCGCAATTCTAATTGTGGCCCAACCATGCTTCCCTGCCAAGGTCAAAGTCAATGCCCATATTTATTTTTTTTAAAATTCAGGAATGCTCCCAAAAAAAAAAGAAAATTTACTTTAGACAAAATGACATCGTTTTGCCCAAAACGACAAAAAAAAGTCGACGGGATGCTCAGGGGAGTGAGCCGCCTGCAAGGCCTTGGCTCACGGGTCAATTGCTGTGGGCCTTCGAGCCATCTGCCCACTTGCCAGCTAGAAAATTGGGCTTGTGAGCCCACCACTGGACTTGCTCTAAGACCTTAATCTTTTCACGAGTATATTGCAAGTATGACATTGATAGGAGTGAGAAAAAGTGGGAAAAAAATAGGTGAAAGTGACTAGGAGTGGAAAACAGTTGGTGAAAATGGGTAGAAGTGATTTGTCAGATATCAGAGTGGAAAAAAGTAGGAACAAGTGGCAGTATTGATATTAGTAATGTTAATAATTTTTATAACATAATAATAATAATTATTAATAATAATTATTGTTGTTATTATTACTAGTTAATAATAACAATGACAATTAATCATAGTAATAATTATTAATAAAATTAAAAACAATAACTACAACAATAATTCTTATTAATATCAAAAAAAACAATAATAATGATTAATAATAATATCAATAACTAATATTAAGCTGAATAACTATTATTCATTATTAATATTAATAGTAATAATTATTATTATTATCATAACAATTACTAATATTAATGAATATTGGTAATAATAAGAATAATAACTACTATTGATATTAATAATTATTATTATTATTGTAAATTATAATAATAATAATTAATATTAATATTTATAATAACAAAAATAACTAATTACTAATAATAATAATAATAATTAACTCCAATAAAATTAATAATTAGCAATATTAAAGACAGTAATTATTATTATAACTATTATTAATCTTATTAATATTAATATTAGTAATTGCTATTAATCTTATTATTACTTATTAATAAATATTATAATAATAACAATTATAAACTAATAATAAAAATAATAATTAGTCATTAATAATAATAATTACAATTTATAATAATCGTTATAATAATTGTTAATATTAATAATAATAATCATTAATATGAAGATTGATCTTAATAGTAACAATAATTATTATTATTGTAATTATTCTAATAATTACTATTATTAGTGACCAATAGTAATAGCCATAATAATAATTAATAATATTATTAATAATATTAATCATAATGATTATTAATGTTAATAAAAATTATTAATATTATTATTACTATGGATATTGATATTAATGCCTAGTAAAAATAATATAAATTAATAACTAGTAATATTATTAATTATAAATAATTAGTAATAATAAAAATCATTGTTAACAATATTAACAACAACATTAAAAATATTTATTAATGTTAATAAATTTAATAATTAATAATTAATTGCATTAATAATTACAATAATTAGTCAAATTAATAGTAATAATCATAATAACTTTTTAATATTAAATCAAAAGTAATATGAATAATAGTAATAATTGTTGTTATCAATGTTGATAATCATATTTATTGTTATAATTATAACTACTGTAATAATAATGATTATTATTAAAGAATATTAGTAATAATTACAATAATAATTAGTATTAATATCAATAATACTTATTTATTATTGTTGTTAATAATAACAATAATTATTAATGTTAATAATAATAATTATTTTTAATAATAATTTTTTAATAAGTCTTTATAATAATGGTAATTATTAATTAATAATAAAAATAATAATAAATCACAAAAAATTTATAATATTAATAATAATTAGCTATAATAATTACAATAGTAATTGGGGAATTAATACATATATAGCAATGATCCTAATAAATATTAATATTAATAATAATTATTGATATCAATATTAATATTAGTAATCAATGATAATTAATTATTATTATTATAACTATCATTCTTAATGAAAATTAGTAATAATTATAATAATTATTATTTATATTAATACTAGTAATTATCATTATTGTAAATAATAATAAATATTAATATTAATATTTATAATAACAAAGATTGATAATTATTAATAATTATTAATAAAAATGATAATTATTAATTTTAAGAATAATAATAATTGTTAATAGTAGTAGTAATAATAATAATTAATAAAAATAATCGTTAATATTAATAACTATTATTTAATAATTATTAATAAGAAAAATAATTAATCATAATAATAATGATTAATCACAATAATTAATTAATAATTATGATTAATTAACAATAAAGGTAATAATCAATCGTAATAACAATTAATATTAATAATAATAATAACAATAATTGGCAATAATAATTCCAATGATAATAGTTATTAATATTAATAATAAAAATCATAAAAAAATAAGTGGAATTGGGTAGGAATGGGAATGACTGGTACTTATTTTAAGGAGTGGGAATGAGTGAGTAGATGTGGGAATGAGTAGGAAATAGTGGGAAGGAGTGGGGTGGGTTGATTTACCCACAAAATGAACAGGGCCTAAGCTTTTGCTTTTTTCTATAATGCCACCAACTAATGATTTTGGACACAAAATGATAAGGCTACTAGACAACCTACTATGGTCGGTTGAAATGAGTCCTGAAAAAGAAAATTAAAGTAAATGCTCAAATCATTTTCAACCCTCATACATGCTTCTGTTGCTTTCAACATTCATTCATATAACCCTAATGCTCCCCATCAAAAATTTTGATCCTAAATTATAGTCACGACGGAGGGATATTCATGCAATCAATTGCGGTTATAGCATCTTGAAGGCAACTCGACTAGATGCCCCAAATAAACCCGACCAAAAGAACGCCTGAAATTTGATCAGCAGTAGTGCTGAATTCGGCTATTTAAATAAAGTCTTGTTGAAGGTTGATGGTCCAGGTCGATTCTAGTGGAATGGTTGAGTGAAGTTTGTATTAGATTTATATTATGCTTAAGATTGTTATGAGGTATTAGGAATTTGTTAGGTTTTCGTGAATGCTAGAACTATAATGATAAATTCAGTACGAATATCATTTATGGATTTGTAAAAATAGATTGAATAACCAAAAGACATTGGCACAAAATCTTTCTTAATTCATTGAGATAATATCAGCTGTTAAAATCACCTCCACAACTTCAGATGAAAGGACGAGATCAAAAGTTGCTACAATATGGTTGTATCATCTGCATCCAACATTTCAAATGCTACCGAAGAGATCTATAAATAACAGAACCATTCAAGGAAAAAGGTTACAACATTGGGGTAGAAAAACAAGTACACTGTATCGAGATTGTAACATGCACATTCATCTCTTACAATTTTCTATAATATTGGTGCGATGGGAGGGAGTGAGAGTCCCTGCTTTTGTATTGTGAGAGTTTTCCTCTAGAAAGTATGTGTGTGAACTCTAGGACTTGGGCTTGCCCAAGTGCATTGAGAAGACTTTGTCTATTGGTAAGGAACTAAGGTCCTTTTGCTGAATTGTGTACAAGCTATTATAGAGTGTTTCGGGAAAACTCTGTAGATAACAAGGAGCGGTGAGACACTTGTCGGTCAGTGTGCTTTTGAGAGTTAGGGAACTCTATAAGTTGGGCTTTCTAGAGCACCTTAAGAAAAATTCTAATTGTAGGCAAAGTGTCGGAGGACCTTTATTGAGCTCCCATTGGTGATAGTGAATTAATTGATTCCTAAGGTAAAGAAAGGACCTTATGTGCAGACATATTCTAAGGTTGATTTAGGTGAATCTCGTTAAAATCTAGTACTTGTGTTCCTACTTTAACTCTTTCTCTCTTTGGTTTACAATTCAGTTATCTTAATTAATTTGTTATAATTCTACTTATATTTGCTTATATCAGTCAACCTCTGATCTGATCCAATTATTTCCAAAAAGTATTAAAGTTTTACTCATCATCCTATTCACTCCTAGTGATTTGTCTTCTCCGAGAGGAACCAATAATGTCACTTATCCTGACTCATAAAAAAAATGTTATTTACCATTACTTTTACAAAATTTCAACATTCTAGAACCTACTCGTTCCCCGCTCTCTTTCTTCTTCAACCTTTTTTTCTTGTTCTTTATCTTAAAAAAATAGAAAATCTCTCTCTTTCCCTTCTCGCCGTCTGCCCCTCTTCCTCTTTATTGTAACGCCCCTACCCCTAGGGTTAGAAGTGTTAGTGATTTTTTAGAATTTTAGAGTGAAACAGACATAGTTCCGTCTAGGAATTGATCATATCCTAAGCTTAAAGCCTTACATTAGGTCCCTCTGGTGAATAAGAGCATGGAAGACACGTCCACAAGCTCAACGGCTACACACCGGAGATTACAACTCTACGGGCCACATGCCCGAAGTACACCAAGTATAAAGTTCAATAATAAAGAAGGAAACAAGAGATACAGCTCAACAGATCACACATCCGAAGTATTGGGGCTTGCCTCCCAAAACAACAAACTTTTACTAAACGACGACTGAATAATTGAATGGTTGGCTCACACGGCCATTCAGAGTGACTATTATTCAATATGCATTACATGAAGTTTAGCAGTTAACTTACATATACCTAGGAACATAATGATACATCACAATACATTACTAACTCATATACCCACGTACAAGACATATAATCTCTTTTTCCAAAGCAAGAAGGGAGACTTCACTTTGGCTTAAGTGAACCGATTTCTACCTATCATCTCAAGAACTTGGGGAAAAGGGGAAATGAGAAGGGATGAGATACCACACACTCAGTGAATGATCCTCAATAGGGTTGACAATGGGGCGGGTCTAGGGCTGGTTGAGCCATACCCTCACCCATACCCATTTTCGAAAGTCGTGCCTATATTCTTACCCGTAACCATTGGCATTAAAAAATAAAACTCATACTCATACTCATTGGGTTTTGTAGGTTTGTGGGTTTTATCTGAGTTCACATAGAGAATGAAAATTAATACCCATATGCAACCTATATTCAAGTACAATATATATTTTATCATTATAAGATGTCAAAGTTGTGATATTTTGCGAATCTATTGTTTAGAAATGTGAAATCAAAGACACTGTTGACTAAATTCTTATTAGAAGGGGTTGGACTTAAACCGAAAAAAGTTGAACTGAAATAATTTTTTTTTTATTATAAAAACGGGTACAGGTAGGGCGCAGGTATGGGACGGGTAAGGGTTATACTCATACTCGCACCCGTTTTTCAATACCCGCCCCATACCTATTTAAAACCCATTTATACCATCCACTGGGGTTTTAAATGGCGCAGATTGTGCGGGTTTTAAATGGGTATGTGTTTAATTGTCATCCCTAATCCTCAATCCTAAGAAAACAAAACAGTTACACATAATACACTAGGTAGCATTAACGCACAATTTGATGTGTAATGGCTCTATTTGGTAAAGAGCTTTTTTGGGGCTAAAAAGAGCTTTTTGAGGGTATTAGCTATTTGACATCAGTCAAGAAGCTCTTTGATATGTTTGGTTAAATAACTATTTGTATTAACTTTTTGTACCCAAAAAGCTAATTTGTCAAATGCTCTTTGGATGAGCTTTCTGCAAAAGCTTTTTACTATTTGATCTAATATATTCAGTTAAATAGCTGTTTGTATTAACTTTTTGTACTCAAAAAGCTAATTTGCAAAAGCTCTTTGGATGAACTTTTTGCGAAAGTTTTTCACTATTTAATATCAAAATTGCCATATTGCCCATTTCTTTTTGTCAAAATTACATTCAATGATATTCAAAACCAAAAACCTTCTCTATTGTTAATATGATACTCAGTCGTTTATTTGGCTTGCTCTAACTTCTTTCTCTTCTGTACTCCCCTCCTCCTTTCAACTCAACAACCCAAATAAGGAGGCCATCCATGAAGATTTGTATTCAAGAAGTTAATGATTTTAATTTAAATATTTTCTTTAATTTAATATAGGTTAATTAGTCTTTTGAGATGTATAATATTCTAAATATTATTATGTCATATAAATTTCAATTATTACTAAAAAGGAAATTGAGTTAATGATAAATAACAATATTGTGATAATAAATATCAAATTAGGGCGAAGATATAAATGTAATTCTATATGTTTTATACATCATAATTTATAATTCATAATTTATGTTGGAAAAAAATGAATATGCAATAAAATAATTATATTGTTAAAAAAATAATGAAATTATGTTATGGACATAAGTGGAATTTTACCGAGTAGCTTTGTTAGAAATATCTAATTTTACCAAATATTTTTTTGAGAAATAACTAATGTAATTAGCTAAGTCAAACAACTGATACAATCAGCTAATAGCTAACAGCTAACAACTGATTCCCAAATAGGACCAATTTCATATAATAATGATGTAGGGTCTCCCATATTTGTTATTACCTCGATAACCTTCCAAACTCGTTGGTATCCCTAGCCTTCTTTCATTCCGTGCATAAGAGTTCTCAACTAGCTCAATCTAGGACTCTTGTAAGGTAGTAATGACAACTACTGATTACACTTCCTTGACATGATATAATGCAAACACAGGACTCATTAATAAGCTGACTTATGCAACAATTGACTCATGTAACAATTCAGGTATTGGGAGCAGTGGAGCACCTAGTTCACACATAAACACATATCAATATAGAGTTCAATTAAAATCACCAAGTAGGATTCTTTTTGGTAAGAAATTGAGATTAATGTATAAAGGACAGGGACCACCACTTAAACCAAAGAAAGCCCTCATAAAATAATCATTATTCACTAGCAAATGATCTATAATTCAATAAAGGCTCTTTTCAAGAGTACATGCACTTTTCTAAATCTTATCACTAGCATGGTCCTTGTATGAGGAGTTTACATCACATAACAAATACGAAATCACTTTGCGGGGCATCAGTTTCTCATATTTGTGCTATTCATGGAAGATCTACTCTCGTCCTAGGAGAGATCTACACTCACCCTTCATATTATCCCCAGGAACTCTTCCAATCAGTGGACCTTTATCGTCGTCAAGGTCTTCCAGGTTTTCCACTTATGTGTCGACTCCCTAGGAGTTAAGGTTCCCACATACAGGGTTTATTCCCTAAGCATTTATCCAACCATGTAGAACCATTCTCTTAGCCTAGAATATTTTAGAAGCATCTCACTTTACATGCACTTGCATCAAAATTCTCATTGTATCATAAACATTGGCATTTTCAATCTTAAGAGGCCTAACAAGCCTTAATGAATTCAAGTTGACTTTTGAAAGCATAAAACCACTCATTTGGCAAAGTATGCTTGTAAATGAGTAAACAGCCATATGACCATTCACTTATCAAGAAATGTGAGATTAAAACCTGTTTTAGAAGCTAGTAGATGCAATCATATATGAACAACTCGATTTCTAAATGTTCCATATGCAAAACAGTTCATATACAACGCAGGACTCTATGCGGTCGCGTGAAGCATCAAATAAGTTATAAAAGAGCTTGTAGCATCTAATTACAACTCACTCTTATCAAACCAATGATCTAATAGTTACTGCTAACCACATATCTCAGAGCGCTTAGCATATCAAAGCAAATCACTTACACGCTTATCAGCACAGGCCTTTAAGTATATCACAAACATATTTATTCATAATTCAAAATGTTTACCAACTCGATACCTCACTTGAATAGCCTTTGGAAGTAGCCAAGGGATCTTTAGAACTCAAATTACTGATTAAAGATTGTCGACGCTACAAGTAATTTCAATAACTAAAATAGGAAATAAATCGACAAGTAAATGGGAATTACCTAAAGCACTTCGGGCTAGCTAGGTATGAGATCGATAGGTAAATCTTTCTATGAACCTTTCTATGTTATTCTATTTTTGTATGATTAACACACAACAGTTTCATCAAAATTAAGGATTAATGGCCAATAATTACCACAACTGTTTTTAGTTCAGTAGAATCTGCCTAGTATCACACTTATGAGCACAATTTGTAATGTTATGTTGTAAGTAAATTCAATATCCCAGGCTCCCTCTTCTCAGTACCTTCCACAAAATCCTCAAATTCTAACTCAATGATTCAACTCCAACTGCATCAAATAATCAAACTCAGTTTTGATTCGACATTACAATCATCCAATTCGCATAGTTAAGCAATCCAACACTCACTAAACTGACATGCAACTCAATTAATTGAACGAAATTATAAAAACTTTGCAAATTAACAATAGTTTAGGAATCAAGAAGCACCTACCTCACTCCAAGCTAAAGGAACCAACTCCTGGGCTAATTGGGCAATTTTGGGCTGAGTTCGTGTCTCCTCCGTGCTAGGTTCACCCTCTGCTTATGCTCTCTTTTCTCACTCTCTGCCCTTCTATCATCCTCTCTCTAGATTGGCAGAGGGGGGCTGGCGTGGAGGTTGTGGTTTTAGGCTCATGAGGGTTGACCACTGCCAAGCAGATCGTCACCGTCTCCAGTCGTGGCCATCACCGCTTGACTTCTCTATGAGGTCCCTCTCTCTTCTGCGCGAGGCTTCTGCGCGAAATGGGTAGCAGGACGAAGTCGACACCAACGCGAAACTGACACCACTAGCCGTCAGCCGTCCCACCACTACTCTCTCTATCTCTCTTTCCCTTGCGTGCTCAAGGGTCTCGGGCTGGTTGCAGAATCCCCCCTACTCTCTGTTTGAGCCCGAGAAAGAGGCTCTGCCCCCCTTTTTATTCTTTTCCTTTTATTTTATTTTTTATGTTTGGTTGTTTAATCCCACCTATTAAACTGAATTAAGTCCTAAATAATTTGATCTTACTTAATCTCGACCCCAAGTATCCTCACACAACTTGCTAATTTCGTGTAATTACGCCTCAGCTTAATTTAACAAACTCACTAATTTCACGTAATTGCATAACAAATCAGAAAAATTAATAAAATTACTCCGTATAAATATTACACCTAATTAGTACGCAAACAAATAATCTAACATTACCAATTAAATAGAGCACAGTTAATGAAAACATTAATCTGAACAGTTAGTACCGGATTAAGAACCCCGACTGTTACATTCTCCGGCCCTTAAAAGAATTTCGTCCTCAAAATTTTGAGGTCTACAGTTCAATCATTCACAACGTGCACATAGGCATGGCACAATCTATGCAACTCATAATAGAATCCGGAATCTTGTTTTATAATTAATCGTATCTTTTAAATCAGAAAAGAGGCTTATGGTATCCAATCTTCTCCTCGCTAATCGTCTTTAAGCGTTTACTCACTCTAGTTAGGTGCTGAGGGTAAATCGTATAAAAGAGGGCAAATTAGTTGGCGTAGAAAACCATATTAAGCTTATTTTAAAACAAACACGGACTTTCAATTATGCAAACACGATCCACATAGTGATCAACTCTACGCATATGCATCGCTTTGAGTTGGCACCTAAAGGTATGACAATTAGGCCATAACATATCAAGGTCATATACAGACATTTCACTCTAAAACATGAATTCAAATCACTTTTGGAGTTGAGACACTTAACTTGGAGCCTCCTATAGCACATAAGAGTAATAAGGGCATCACATAACATCACATAGCATCATTTTAGTATAACGACATTGCACAAAATCAACAACTCAACATTCTCACGTCCAAGAATCATAAGTCACATGGATTAGTCTAACATGCATATAGCAAGCACTTGTAAGAGGATAACATATGCAACTACAAATTTTCACGTAGGGACAAAACTTGGAGAAGCTATATGACAAGAATGTGGTCAATACGCAGTAAAACTATAGTGTAGGTCTGAACACAAGCTGCTCAAGAGAGGCAAGAAAATTGATTTCTTGGTTGGGATATGTTTGGTACACAAGTTGCCTGCCTAGCAATGCCTCATTGCCTTAATATAGGTTAACTACCATTCCATGAGAGTTTAACTACTAAGGCAAGGTGGTTTCGCATGGCATCGTCCCCAGGCAACCTGTAGTCCTCGTAAGAGGAAAGTCCGCTACGTAGTTATTTAGAGCTCCGTAACAACTCGACAATTGCATATATCAAAGCCGTAGATTTTCGGCCAGAATACATAGTTAAAACAATAAGCAGATACGGTAATCGCGATGGTTTGACAGTGGTAAGACCTACCCTAGGGTCCACATTTAGAGCTGATCACCTTTAAGTCATAGAATAATATAAATACATAGGTATGTTCATGGACTAGGTTCTAGGGCCCCTTTACACCTTTATTAAAATGTCACAAGTTATAACGTAATACAACCAAGCCATGCTAGGGTATGCATTTTAGTTAATCACATTAGTAACCATGCCTCACAACTCGGTGAAGGAATACGATGTAGACCCTAGCATGACCCTCAGTACAACAAGCACATTTTCGGATTTCCTTGAGGTACTCATGGGCAAGTACATACACACGTAGACATAACTCGAGAAATAATAGTGGTAATATGCAAAATGGTACCATGCTAGCTACAAGACGTCCAAGATAGAGATGGGCTAGGCATAGTAACTAGGACATAGCAAGACAACATTGGCAACAAGCATGATGGCTACCAAAGCACCACCCAAGGTTCCCCAGGAAATTTACCATCTACCATATAAAACTCATCATACAAAACATAATGCAGGATAACTCAGTCACATTATGCCAGGTTACTCGGTCGAACCTTGCCACGGGTTGTTTTACACATTCCCATTCATAACTCTAAAAGTTACGCATCTAACTATAGTCACGGGTACACTAGCATGCGGTATGGTCAAGCATATAATGCACAAGGCAAACAAATGCGAGAGTAACCTCCTATGGTCACCACATCATGCACTATATACATGTGCACACAATTATCCAATCTATAATATGAGGTAATAGAACTCATAGAGTGCAAATAACAACTCGGAGGTCGTACTGTACAACAAATTGCATAAGTTAAATCATTTAGCTATTCAACCGCATGCTTAACCAAACTCAAGTCAATCAAACACTAAGAAGTGCATTTACTAAAGAATTCATTCACAAAATACGTAAATGATTGATCACAATGAATCTAAGTTACTATATAAGCTACTATAGCATTTATATTACACGTGATGCATGGGTCATGCTTTAAAACACATATATTCATTGCAGTGTCACATAGGAAGGCATGTAGGCGTGTATATGCGAGTGTAACACTCAGCAACCTAGGGTCAAAGGTATGCTTTAAGGTTTGTTTAAAGTTATTAGAAGCTAGCCTTCGACTAGCTAACAAGGGTTTAAGGGTAAGAACAGGTATTACCAGCCTTTTGTACATACGTCGAGGCCTTATGTCACTTGGTCTTATAGGTGATTTTAGGTGTCTTAGGATCTCGTAGTAAGAAGGGAAGGTCCAACCCCCTTATAGAGAATCTAGGCTTGAGCACTTGGTGTTAATATTTAAGAAAGTAAGGGAAGGGTATGGGCACTACCCAAGAAGGGGATGCACGAGGTGCAATAATTCTAAAGTCTATCAGATTCATCCTTTTATTTCCTTTCTAAATGTATTAGGGATTGATATAGCCAGGACACTACCAATCTCACAACAAGAATAACATTCTATACAGCGGATAACATAACATATGGGCAACTTGGTATTAGTGGCAATTGTATGATGTAAGGCAGAAGTACATCGTATAAACAACATCAATCTTACATAGGGCAACATGAGTATCGTACAGGTGACAACAACCATAGTGCTAGACGATAAGGATAATTTTCATGCAATAGTAAAGTGGAATGCACTATTATTGCCTAAGTTTCTATCCATACGTATGGAAATCTCACTTAGTTTCGGTAAATAGCTCAAAATTCACCTAGTAAGATTCTCAGTCATAGAAAGCAATCTCTAATAACTTACTAGTAGATCATCATTAACAAATCTAACAATGCATACATCTTGACATATGGACACTCAAAAACATTTGATCACACATAGAAATTATACTTATAGAGCTAGACTCAAGTATTATTGTGAAGCGAATGCGAGCCTTTAGATGCTACAACAAGACCTAATCAAATAATTAGAATGGTCTTTTAATATGAAGTAAAACCCTAACTCACTAATTAGAAAAGAGTTTAACTATCAAAGTCCCTAGGTTTTCAAAGGAAAATAGTTTAGCTGCTTGTAGCTCTCTCTACTACATTTGAGTACATCTGCTCACTCCATTATGGGGCCCGAGGAGCAATTCGTACTTTGGGGGCCAAGAATGAGCTTGGAATTAAGATATTCACAATCGTTGAGTTCAAACCAAGCGCACTTTAAACTTTCAGTTAAATCATCAAGGGTGCATGCACAAAACAATTACTGATCGAGCTAACACATAGCTTACTCATGAGAATACAAGTTATTTAGCCCATGCTCTAGCAAATAGCTCACTTTTTGATTAATCGGCATACTTAAGTCACATATAATTAATTAAATGCACAATGATAATAACCAAAACACACTTACCCATAAAAGTATGACATATGCCACATCATTACAAAGACGTCCATAGATGGCTATATGAAATGCAAGACTCAAGTCACAGCTTGTGGTCATAAAATCTAGCTCTGATACTGTCTGTAACAACCCTACCCCTAGGGCCAGAAGTGTTAATGATTTCTTAGAATTCTGGAATAAAACGGATAGAGTTTCACCTAAAAATTGACCACATCCCAGGCTTAATGCCTTACATTAGGCCCCTGTAATGAATAAGAGTATGAAAGACATGTCCACAAGCCTAACGGCTACAGGCTAGAGATCACAACTCTACGGGTCACACGCCCGAAGTACACCAAGTATAAAGTTCAATGATAAAGAAGGAAATAAGAGACACGGCTCAATGAATCATACATCCGGAGTTTTGGGGTTTACATCCCCAAAACAACAAACTTTTACTAAATGATGACTGACTAATCAGATGGTTGGCTCACACGGGCATTGAGAGCGACTGTTATTCAATATGCATTATATGAAGTTTAGCAATTAACTTACATATACGCAAGAACTTAATGATACATCATAATATATTATTAACTCATATACCCACGTACAAAATATAAATTCTCTTTTTTCAGAGCAAGAAGGGATACTCCACTTTAGCTTAAGTGAACTGACCTCTACCTGTCATCTTAAGAACCTAGCGAAAAGGGAAAATGAGAGGGGATGAGGTACCACACGCTCACTGCATGATCCTCAACCCCAGAAAACAAAACAGTTGCACTAATATATTAGGTAGCATTCACACATAATTTGATATATAGTATCATATAATAATTATGTAGGTTCTCCCATATTCGTGATTACCTCGATAACCTTCGAAACTCAATGGTATCCCTACCCTCCTTTCATTCTGCGAATGAGAGTTCTCAACTAGCTTAACATATGACTCTTGTAAGGTAGTTACGACACTACTTATTACACTTCCTTAACATCGTATAATGTATAAATAGGAATTATTAACAAGCTTACTCATGCAATAATTTAGGTATTGGGAGTATTGGAGCACTTAGTTCACACATAAACACCTATCATCATGGAGTTTAATTAAAACAACCAAGTGGGATTCTTTTTAGTAAGAAATTGAGATTAATGCATAGAGGACAACGACCACCACTTACACCAAAGAAAGTTTTCATAAAACAATCGTTATTCACTAGCAAATGATTTAGAATTCAATAAAGGCTCTTTTTAAGAGTACATGCACTTTTTCATATCTTATCACCAGCATGGCCCTCGATTGAGGAGTTTGCATCACATAACAAGTACGAAATCATTTCATCGGGCATTAGTTTCTCATATTTGTGGTATTCAGGGGAGATCTTCACTCACCCTAAGGGAGATCTACACTTGCCCTTCATATTATCCTCAGGAACTCTTACAATCAGTGGACTATTACCCTCGTTAGGGTCTTATAGGGTTCCTACTTCTAGGTCTACTCCCTAGGAGTTAGGGTTCTCGCATACTGGGTCTATTCCCTAAATATTTGTCCAAACATTTAGCACCGTCATCTAGCTCAAAATATTTTAGAAACATCTCTCCTTAAATACACTTGCATCAAAATTCTCATTATATGGCATTTTCATTCTCAAAAGTGCTAAAAAGCCTTAATGAATTCAAGTTGACTTTTGAAAGCATAAAACCACTTATTTAGCAAAGTATGGTTAGAAGCAAGTTAACAACTATATGACCATTCACTTATCAAGGAATGTGAGATTAAAACTTGTTTTATAACCTAATAGATGCAATCATGTATAAACACCTCAATTTCTCAATGTTTCAGATGCAAAACAGTTCATACATAGTGCAAGACTCTATGCGGTTGCGTAAAGCATCAAATAAATTATAAAAGAGCTTTTAACATCTAATTAAGACTCACTCTTATCAAATAAATGGTCTAATAGCCACTGTTAACCACATATCTCAGAACGCTTGCCATATCAAAACAAATCACTTACATAGTTATCAACATAGGCCTTTAAGCATATCACAAACATATTTATTCATAATTCAAAATGTTTACCAACTTAACAGCTCACTTGAATAGCCTCTAGAAGCAGCCAAGGCATCTTTAAAACTCGAATTACTGATTAAAGAATGTCCATGCTATCAGTAATTTCAATAAAATAGGAAACGAATCGACGAGTAAATGGGAATTACCTAAAGCACTTCGGGCTAGCTAGGTACAAGATAGATAAGCCTTTTTATGAACCTTTCTATGTTATTATATTTTTGTATGATTAACACACAATAGTTTCGTCGAAATTAAGGGTTAATGGCCAATGATTACCATAACTGTTTTTAGTCCAGTAGAATCTACCTAGTATCACACTTATGAGCACAATTTGTAATGTTGTAAGTAAATTCAACATCCCGAGCTCCTTCCTCTCAACACCTCCCACAAAATCCTCAAATTTCAACTCAATGATTCAACTCCAACTTCATCATATAATCAAACTCAGTTTTGATTTGACATCATGATTGTCCAATTCGCATAGTCAAGCATTCCAACACGTACTAAACTGACATGCAACTCAATTAATTGAATGAAATGATAAAGACTTTGCAAATTAGTAATAGTTTAGGAATCAAGAATCACCTACCTCAATCCAAGCTAAGGAACCAACTCCTAGGCTAATTGAGCAATTTCGAGCTGAGTCCATGTCTCCTCCTTACTGGGTTTGCCCTCTATTCATGCTCTTTTTCTCGCTCTCTGCCCTTTTCTCATCCTGTTTCTAGATCAGTGGAGTGGGGCTGGCGTGGCGGTGGTGGTTTTAGGCTCATGAGGGTTGACCACCGCCGAGCAGATCGTCACCGCCTCTAGCCATAGCCACCACCGCTTGACTTGTCCACAAACTCCCTCTCTCTTCTGCTCAAGGCTTCTACGCGAAACGAATAGCAGGACGAAGCCGACACCAACGCAAAATCGACACCACCAGCTATCCGCCATCCCACTGCTACTCTCTCTGTCCCTCTCTCCCTCTCTCTTGCGTGCTCGGGGGTCCTGGGGCTGGTTGCAGAATCCCCCCCGCTCTCTGTTCAAGCCCGAGAAAGGGGTTCTGCCCCCCTTTTTGTTCTTTTCCTTTTATTTTTTTCTTGTTTAATCCCACTTATCAAATCAAATTTGGTCCTAAATAATCTGATCTCGTTTAATCTGGACCCCAAATATCCTCGCATAACTTGCTAATTTTCCATAATTATGCCTCAACTTAATTTTAACGAACTCACTAACTTCACATAATTGTGTAACAAATCAGGAAAATTAATAAACTGACTCCATATAAATATTACACCTAATTAGTATGCAACAAATAGTCTAACATGACCAATTAAATAGATCACAGCTAATGAAAACATTAATCTGAACAGTTAGCCCCGGATAAGAACCCTGGCTATTACATCTATACATCTTCTTGGTGAATGACTTTAGAGGTAAATAGGGGTGGCAAGAAGAAATTAGCAATTGATACTCTAGATTTGCAAAGTGACAATGCAAATGCAACTAAATTGTTCTTCAAATATGATTTCATTAATGAGTTTTATACGACACTTTTGATTTAGAAAATAAAAGAATTGAACTCACTTTTGGTTTAATTCCCATCATGATTCCAATCACTAAGCAAATGAGGAGTTCATGTTCATTGCTTGTGCTGAAAATGAGCTTTTCATGTATTTCTATTCAAATTATTGTTATAATTGATCTATATAAGTTTGATGCACGCAGCTCTCTAGTGCTATCTCCCTCTCTCTCTCTCTCTCTCTCTATCACACGCACACACATACACACAGTTTGTCACTCTAATGCCAACTTCACTCCAAAGGTGATAAGGCGATCTATAATAACTGAGAGCACCTCGACGCCATAGTGGATGAAAATCATGGAACCTGAGCATTCAACAAGGGAGTTAGGGGCTCGATGTTACTACTATTGCATTTTATCTCTCTATGCCATCTTGTTTTCTATAACAAAATTGGCGAAATACATACCTAAATTGTAGAAACAAAAAGCACACCCTCAAACACTTAACAATGTAGAACAAATGTCATACCTCTTCCCTATCCTATTTCTCTCTCTTCTCTTTATATTTATTCTCCCTTATGTGTGGAGAAGATAGAAGAAGGAGGAAGAAGGGGAAGAGGCTTTGAAGAGGGAGAAGGGAGACAGGGAGAGACACATAGAGGGTTTAGGAGAGTACGAAATCCAGCGAGGGTTTATGAGCTCTCCAACTTCTAATGTAAAGTACAAATTAAAAGGGAGTGTTGATTTATAACGAATGATTGAATGAAAGTGTTAACTTCAGCATGTGATTGAAGTGAAAATCAAATGGGAGTCCACAAACATAAAGAGGGCCCGAGGCTGTTTTAGTCACGTTAGTTAAAATTTAACATTGAGAGTATTAGGTTGAAAGTTTAAGAAAATGAAAAAACTTGAACATTCAAAAACATTTTTATTTCTGGTTAACTATATTCTCTTGTACCCTTAGTATTAGGTTGTATATAGATGGGATGTGCATTGATAGAACTTAGTACTAAAGTGTAATGTTTGTATGCGATCCTAATATCCGACATTAATTCTAAGCAAGCTTGATAGAACTTGCTTTGATTCTCTTTGAAATCCATTTAGCATGTGCATTATGATAGTATAATAGAGGCATTCTTTTATTTTTATGAGCTACATAGCCAAATTGTCACCCTTATTTAGAATGTTTTACCCTTTGTTAGCGTTTTTGATCCTTGACCTTTTTGTTATGAACCCTTCATTTTGGCTCTTGGCCTAAACACATTTTCTACCTATAAGCCAAGGCTAGTGGGACAACACTTCACTATTTGGTGGGTAACGTTTGGGTGTTTTATGAATTTGGTGCTTGATTTTGGTAGGATGTGTTGGAAATTGAGTTGTCTTGTTTCTTGTACATGCCATTTATTCATTTTGTTTCATGAAAAAAAGGAAAAAAATGAAAAAGTTTCCAAGGAAAAATGAAAAAAAATTGAAAAAAATCTCAAAAATTTTAAAAAGAACAGTTGTGAATAATAGTGCTTGCCATGGATGTATCATTATGTATGCTCATTTCCAGTGGTCGATTTAATTAGGGTGTGTTCTTAATTTTGTTTCGAGAGAGTGGGTGGTTATTATAATTGGTGCAAGTGTTGGTTGCTCATTAGCTTCGGCTTCTAGCTCCTCATTTCTCAAATCACTTGTCCCTCTCCTAATCATTTACCCTTGGCCCCATTACAACCCTGAAAAGTCCTCTTGATTATCATTTTGCATATTGCATTTTAGTGGTAGAGAATTGAGCATCTTAGCAAGCCTATGGGAGTTTGTTCGATCGGAAGAGAATTGAATTAACCTTGTTATATTTTAAACACATGAGTGGGAGTATTTTATATTTCCCTAAAGTAAGATTCTACCAGTTACAATTGTATGTAATTTTTATGTGGGGTGAAAGATTGTACATGGATATCATCAGTAGGGATTAAGGATTCCTTGATGTGTACATTGTATTTATATATGATCTAGTGCTTTGATTGCTTTAGTAATGTGGTTGATCAGAATGTATATATATTTTTCCCTGTGTCGTATATATGACTTTTTGAAAAAAAAAGACCAAAAAGATTTTCGTATTATTTCTTTTAAGATTTTGTGGGTATATCTTTTGCAAACCCTTGCAAGATCTTCCTCGTGTACTAGAGGTAATTTAGGGGTTTAAAGGGCTTGTTGCATATACTAAGTGCAATCGTTAGGATTTATTTTCTTTTTCTAGGATTTTTAGTTTTGTTTTACTCGAGGACGAGCAAATCTTAAGTATTGGGGTATTTGTTAAACCAAAAATTATAATATTTTATACCATTTTATTATCCATTATTTACTCGAGATAAATTATTAAATTAGGATTTTAATACTATTTTGTTTATCTTGTAGGATTTGGAAAAACTTGGAAAAAGATGAATAATTAGTTCAAATTGAAGCTTGGATCAAGTGGGAAATGAAGATGGAAGAAAAAAAGTAAAAGAAAAAAAAAAACAAAAATAAGGCAGATCGAAGCCCAGGGCCTTCGCCCAAACCCGTATCCTGCCTTCTAGGGGTGTGCAAAACTAGTTAACCAGAGTTTTGGTTAACCGAAAATCAATTAACCATAACCAGAGTTTCGATTAACTGAAAATCGGTTAACTGGATTTTCGGTTCAAAAAATTCTGAACCGTAACTAAACTGAAGATTTCGATTAACTGGTTTTCGGTTAATTGAAAATTTTAGTTTGTCCAAAACTCGAACCGTAAAAATCGGTTAACCAGTTCGGTTAACTAATTTTTCGGTTCAGTTGCCGGTTAACCATTCAGAAATAATTAAAAAACGTACACTTTCTTACCTAGATTTTTCATTTTTTTATGTTTAAACGTTTTTGTATAAAAATTAAACTTTGGTTACCATTTATAAATAAAAAAAGTGCACTTTCTTACCGAAATTTTTTATGTATAACTTTTTAAAAAACAAATTTATTTTCGGTTTGGTTAATCACCGGTTAACCGAATTTTCAAATTGTCCGAATCGTAACTGAACAGAAAATTGAAATTTTTTTCGGTTCGGTTAACTGAACCAATTTTTTGAAAAATTTTCTCGGTTAACCGATTTTTTGGTTCAATTTTTTCGGATTTTTTGTTCAGTTTTCAGTTTCGGGTTTTTTTGCACACCTTTTCTGCCTCCTTCCTCCTTTCTCTCTCTCAGACCAGGCGGAGCCCAACATAAAGGCCCAGCCACCAGTAGACTCCCAGACTTCCTCCCTCAACTTCTTTCCATAGCGGGCCGGCCCAGTCGTGCCCCACCTCGGGCCTGTTCTCTCTTCCCAGTTCGCGGCCCGTAAGCCCAAGACCCAAATCTGTCCGCCTTCCCAACAGAAGCCCGGCATGGAGCTCCTTTGCCCTTCTTTCTAGCGCTTCCACACTTAGACCACCTCCACACTGAGCATATAATCCCTGGCTCTTTTTTTCTTCTTCTTTCACTGCCCAGCACCAACCTAGAAGACCCGAACTCCATTTTCTTCGGCAAAGCTGAGCCTTTTTGTCTTCTTCACCGCCCATAACCGCTGCTCCCTTCTTTCTCCTCCATCATTTCTGAAAATTTAATTCCCGCATCCGTTACTTGGCATCAATCATCAGTTTGCGGTTATGGGTTGAAGATTAACTCAAGTTTAATATCATTAATGGAGGAAAACAAGAGCTGCGTTCTGGGTCTTCAAATGAGGAGGTCGAAGTTGAGCAGGCAGAGGGCAGAGAGTAGAGTTCTTAGCTTCAATTTTCATTTTTTTCAGATTTAGTTCTAGATTCATGAGTTAGTGTAAGCTATTCTGCTGTTGTTAATTTCAACTCAATAACTGTGTTTCACGCACAAATTGCTAGATCATTAGTTCGAATTTTGTGGGATTTGCTCAATTTTAGATCGATTCTATCTCTCGCACCTTCTTTTTGATTATGTGTTGAGGATTTCTGGGTTTTGTATTGGATGGCACACCATTGATTATGTGTTGCTCAATTTTCTGTTCTCTGTTAATTTATTTATTTTTCTTTTCTCTTTTCTTAATTTGGTAAGGTTATGAGTTAATTTAGTTAGTAATTTAATTTCATAACACATCCCTAAGGATCAACACCTATAATTGCTATGATGATAAACTATATATATGCTTTGTTAGTGATGGAGGAGTAACATGTGGATATAAGTAAAAATAGAAGGACATCATTTGGATTATATATTATAAAATTAGACTAAACAAAAGCGTCAAAAATACGAAGGCATCTGATGGAATTTGCCATGTATAAATTATACTGAGAAACATGGTCATTATTCTTGATGAATATTAACTTTTCATTGATGAATTTATGCAGAAAACCAAGCAACAGAAGTAAATATAAGTTCCTAGCAGATTGGCTAATGTGTTTGGAAAAAAAAATGATGAATATTAGAAGAGGGATGATGATTATTAACCAAGGGTTCATATTTTGAAAATTCATTAATATTTTGTGAAATGTTATATGTATCGTTGTAAAATTCACACTTTTATACAAGATTCATTTACAAAACATTTGATGTACTCAATTCATTATCTGCATAGTTTTTATGTGAATAAATAAATACTTATATTCATTAATTTTTAAAACATTTAGAGAAAATATCTATTTAGGTCTAAATATTCATCGCATTTATATTGAGTTTTTCACTAGACATTGCTAATTTTAAATGAAATGCTCGTGAATTTGATAGAAAAAATTATCATTAAGTAACTAAATTTTAACTAATTATTTTGTTATAAAAACACTGTATGTAAGCACAACAATTCATCAATATTGCTGTAAAATTCTTCAGCAATACAAAAATTCATCTGTTTATGCAAATTTATCAGTTTTAAAAAATCATTAGGATGTTACAAAAAATTTATTGGTTGACCAAGCATGTCGCGCATGCATGTGCGTGGACGCTCCATTAGAGAACTAAGCTATCTTCTAGGTGTTGGAAGTAATTTGCACTTAGCGTAATAAATTGTTGCCTTCGCTTAAATAAATTTTCAGGGTTAAGTCACATGATGCTACTTATAGTTGAAATAGATTTGGAGGTGTTAATGTACTGATACACATGATTGGTTAATCTTGCTCAAAATTGAGAAATCGACATGGAGCTCTATAGTCGCATGTTAGCTTGGTCAAGGTTGGCTCATAGAACTGATTACTATAATTTATTTTATGCTTCAGGAGCATATGTTTCGAAGTCCCATGTCATTGACACAACAACATAGGTTGCCATGTCATATGACTACAAAAGTTACATAATGTTAAAAAAAAATCCTGCATGTTTTAAATTTTCGTGCTTGCATTTACGTGATTAATGTTTCATCTTTCTCACTTTCTCTTTCTTCTACGTTATCATCAATTATTTCCATTCTCATTACTCTTCTTTGTGAAAATATCATTGTTTTTAAAGACATCTACAATCAATGATTTGTATGATTCATTCCAACCTTATTTCTTTCTTCTTTGTCTCCCTATCATGCTTGAGTTAATTGCCATTGATATTGGGATCTATTTTTTTAATTACTTTGTGCAAGAATTCAAGAACTGCTAGTAGTTTATTGATCATCATTATACATCAGGAAGGTTTAATTCATGTTCGAAAGGCTTTTGAAGAAGAAATCTAACCAGAGCAAGTTTCTAAGGATTTCATTCATAAACTTTGACATATTGAAACTTAGTTGAAATTTGCCTTCGCATGGTTATTTCTAGGGATTAGTTATGAGTTTAGTTTGATTGGTTTTATTGAAAGTTGTGATCATAATGAAAGAAACAATAATTGAATGATTGAATTATAGTTGGTTTTTTCTATTATTCTTTTGTTTCTAATACTTGTTAATCATCTATGTTGGGGTTGTTCAATATTTTGTGAACGATTATTCATAATATATCTTGCTGTTAGACCTTTATGAAATTTATAATATTGTTCATCTTATGTGAAATTGTTCATTCGTTGTTTGAAGTTAACATGCTATTTTTTAAAATTTTGAATTGTTATTCATATATTGTCTGGACTTTTTTTTTAGTTTGTTCATATTCTATTTAAATCTTGCTCAGATACTGCAAGGATGATTTTCCTTTCACTAAACATACCCAAGCATGCTTTTAATTTATATAAGAAATAAACTTGAACACTTAAAAATTGGTTGGACAGACATATTCATATCCCTTAAAACTAACACAGTGGTCTATTCTTTACCAGAAGCTATTAACGATCTAATTGTGATATTGTTTCAATTTATAGAGAATATATTAAATTTTTTATCACTCATATATTGAATGAGAAATGTTGAAATCTATACATATATATTTTTATACTTCTATTATGCAGTGTATACTTATATCCAATATACATGCCATTGTTTTTTTCTGTATTGTGCTTAACCATATATTTCGCTTGTGTCTCGTTCTTTTAAGTAGTGGAAGCAATTGAAAATCCCTGCACATATGAAAGAAATTAGTTTTGATTATTTTTGTATCTTTTTCTTTTGGTTGAGAAAGTTCGTCTTCTTGTTTGAACAATGTCATTCATCATGTTGGTGAACAATGTTTTGTTTATGCATGGACAATTTCAATGAAAAATATGGAAATAAACATGAACAAACCTAAGTTTAATAATGAAGAAAATGTTGTTACTCGATAGATCATGTTGTGTAGTGAATAATTTTCTCTTTTTTTTGGGGGGCATAGGAGGTACAAAGACTAATTGTGGGCAACAGCCAAACCAAGTATAATTGCTAAGAACTTTATCAGAGATGATAATGAACACCTAGACAGCTAATATCTTATAAACAAACAAAACAAAGGAAACGAATAGCCAAAAACATATGTAGTAAACATTGTTTGGTTTAGGAATGGACATATGTAACTTGTTAAGAGCAATATGTAACAAAAAATTGTGTACATAAAGGGAGATAAAATGCTTCGAAAAAAGTGAACTTTACACTTGACTAAATATTAGCAATGTGACAAACTATTCCTATCCAAAATATCCTATTGTTGCTTAATTAATGATTTACATGATTGGAAAACAGTAGATCACTATTAGACCTATCACTTCGGATGGACGGATTAAATACGGGTCGGATGTATTCAGGTTCGGGTAAAATACGGGTCAGGTGTATTTCGAGTTCGGGTAAAATATAAGTGGGTTTATTTTAGTTTTACGGATTTCAGATCAACCCAACGAGTTTAGCGCGCCTTTTCTGCGAGTTATTTTTCTTTTTTCAAAATCAAAAATTTTGCATATTTATTACTCAAAATTGTCTCTATTTAATAAAAAGGCATAATAATTATAATTTCTTAAAAGAATATTAAAAATATTCAAACTTTTTATTATAATATATGAACATTTTGTGTGACGGGTAAAGAATCAAGCCCCACTTGATTTTGGGTAGATCGACCGGTGCATTGAAAGAAGGTCAATAGCAGGGTTGATCATTTATGGGGCAACCCGTTTAAAGCACCTTAATAGATTGTAGTAGTTTGACCACTAATAACCTATTTAATAATTTAATGTTTTTATTAACTAACCTACCACTGTCTAATCAGGTATAACTTTATTAATGAACCGACCCCAATACGAATACAGCTAGTCACACTACAAAAAAAAGTGACTTTTACCAACATGGCTTATGTGTTGGTATAAGCCCTTTTTCTGTTGGTAAAACTTAATATCAACGTACTAATATTTGTCCCTGAACTGTTGGTAAACAACTCTAATGGTATAAATTTTACCAGCAGATATGATCATCTACTGCAATTAATCACTAATACCAACACAGAACTTTGTGTGGGTACTGTCATAATTGTGCCAACAAATCGGTTTTTTGTTGTTAATACTATGATTTACCAAAAAAAAATACTGTTAGTATTTTGTTTTTGCGGCTATATAAATCTCAAACAAAATCTATCAGTTGGTAATGGTTTTCCACCATGCTAAGTCGATGTTACGTGCTAGTAATGGGATTCCAATCTTTCATGATCAATATATCTATTACAAGTAATCACCCTATATACCCAATATAATTTCCTTTTGCAAAAAAACAAAAAATAAAAAATAACGTTATCAAAATTACACTTGTAGGGAGAATAATTTCACAATTTACTGAGATTCAAAGTTAAAAGATACATATCTAACGTCCTACAAGAGCACAGTTAATGTTCAGACCACACATCTACTAGATTGTTATTTATGAATTCCTAACCACACATCACCAATATGTAGGAAATAAGGAGTTATATCACATAGTCTTCGTTTTAAATCTGCCTTATTAGCATTCGTCTTCCTCCTCTTCGTCTTCTACAAACAATGTCTTCAAATTCGGTGCCATAAGCATTTTCATTATCTCTAGCATCATCTTAATGCAGTGAAGAAGATCCTCTAATAACCCTATAAAAATAGCAATGTTAAACGGCTACACAAAGCATATTAAACACAATTATCCAAGCTAGAAACAGAAGATAAACCCAAGTCGCTGCCACTTAAAGTACATGCATGCATTTTAGGAGATAGAATCCTAAACCTAGAAACTCACAAACAAGCCCAAAAAGTCTTTACTTTCAGGGGCATCCAAGCAAAGCAGGGAGGCAAGAAGAAGTAATAAATCCCACATACACAACACACCTTACACCCAATAAAGGAAGAATTATGATTTACAAGTTAAAGCACAAGTAAAGAAATATAGCAGGATAACATCAAGGCAATTTCAAAGTGCAAAATCCAAGCACCAAGTCGGTGAACCATGTAAAATCAGCTAAATTAGCACATAAAAAGCTCCCAAGCAATGTAAGGAATAGCAATAGAATGTTAATATAAACACTCACGCCGAGATAGTTCGGTAGATTGCCCGCAGTACAAGTAGATACCAAATGGACTAAGAATTGAACCTCGTCTTGGTGTTTCATAGTATAGGGTATGGTTCCAAATTAGGTTTCAAAATACAAACTGATAAAAATCCAAATCATAATCACAATCAAAATATTAACAAATAAAATAATTTCCAAACATCAAATTACGTTTCCAGCCAGTTAATAAAGCCATCGACTCAAACAAATCATTAGGCTTAGACAAACCCAATTTGAAAGAATCACTCACATAAACTTCTTTTAAATGTTGGGAGAGGTGGAGTATAGTGTGGTGCATGATCTCGACAACTTCTGAACTCCGTGCTTAGGCATGACGACATCCTCGCTGCTGCTACTATGCTATACAATGACATCAGAGACTGAATGCCTCCCAGAGCCATCAATTGTAGATCAAATTAAGGCCTATAAATATAAGTAGACAATCAACTAAATATTTGCATAAGGAAATTTTCAGCTCAAAGAAATGATTATTACTCTACAGCTGCGTACTAAAAGAAATCACAATCAGGAAACAGACACCGAAGGGGCAAGGTGAAAGATGTCAAAAAGGGTGGTGAAGTCTGCTCTTTTTCTTTGACATGTAACTAACGGAAATAGCTCAGTCACTGCATCACAACAACTAATAGCATGCATATATGCAAAAGCGTATATTACAGGCCACAACAATTCGTGTTGGTAGCAAAGCTTCGGCGCCAATTTCTACAACTATACCAAAACTTATTCAGTCTTCAGTAATATATAAATCAAAGTCTGGTTCAATCGAAACCAATCAGCAATTTTAAATATATACCAGTCACGGAAATCAATTAATAGAAACCCTAAATCAAAGTCATAGAGAAGATGATGGTACGATGGTTGGATAGATAGGGAAACTGAGAGTGGCAACTTACTCTCACTGAGCTCCCATCTGACAACACTGACATCGGGGATGTTGCTGCCAGGTATGATGCACTAGAGCAAAAACCGTAGTCGAGTATCTAAGATCAAATTTTCCTTATAACACACAAATAAATTTCAGGGATACGATGAAGCAACAACCTTCTTGAACTCACATAGTACAATTCAAAGAAATGGTTCAGAAAAGGGAACAAGAAATATAACTAAATCAAACCCTAAAGGCATTAAATTAAATTTGAATTTTGTTTTCGAGGAAACAAGAACATCGAACCTTAATTGAACAACTCCCTTGTAGTTGATTAGGTTTGATCTGACATCACCCCCGCATCTGCCCCATCGAATAGTCGTGACTGAGCCACGAAGGGAGGTTATTAATATCTTGCGACCTCCCCTGCCGCCCGACCTAATCGTTTTCCTTCACCCGCCAAAATTCGATATCCTTACTTGGCATTGCCGCCATCGTCAATTCCGACGAGCGGTGGGCGATGGGGTTGAATCGGCGGTTATGGTTGCCAGAGTCTCTCCATTGTCCCTCTCTATTTCTGTGTCCATGGGTTTAGGGGGACACCGACTCTTCACTTCGGATACCCCCCTAAAATAAGGATTTATTTCCTTCTTTTTAGAATTTTTCTCTAATTTTCTATTTCTTTTTTGCCTTTTTTTCCAATCATTTTCTTTGCTTTATTGAAATTTAATTCAAATATTTTTCCCAATAGTGGAGATATAATTTCATGATAGTAAAAAACATTAGTAATATAATTTATAAAAATGCTAATATTGTAATAGTAGAAATAATATTTTTATAAAAAATAAAAAATAATATTATCAACAGAAAAATATGTTAGTACCCAATAACAGTACCAACTGATAAAACCCATTGGTATTTCAATAAAAATATCAACAGATAAAAGAAAAATGTAAGTGTTGGAATAACAATACCAACAAATTACAAGAATGTTGGTATTTGAATAATGACACCAACAGATAAATTGCTTTCTGTTGGAAATACCTACATTGTAAAACTTATCGAGAGCTACAAATTTAATCACTACTTCGGTTATTAAAATACTTTTTATAGCATAGAAAAGTAGGGATCGATTCACGAGAAAAGATAGTTTTTAAAAAGGCTAGCTTAATCCTAAGTGATTTTTACTAATCTAATTTATTAAATCTAATCTTAATAATTCTACAATAATTAAAATCTAATGAATAAAAATTTGGAAAAAGACTCAATGATGCTTCTTAATATTTTTGATGATATTCTGGAAAGAAATCAATAAAAAGCTTTCCTAAATAATTTAGAAATATAAAATCAGAATAATAACTGAAATTCTAATTAAAAATCAAAACAGCAAATAATAAATAGAAAATAAATATTAAAAATATCAAATAGTAACCTACAATATTATGCTTCAGGTCTACGAGCTTATGAACTCTAAATTGTATCTATTTTATTTCAGAAAAATCTAATCAGAAAGTTAGCACCGAATAATCAGCAGAATAATAAATCTAAAATTAGAAATAAAATAATCAGCATAAATATGAACACGAAATTAATCAAGAAAATTACCCTAATCCTATGACACAATTTTCTGGACTTAACAACACCTAAGAATCGTAAATTAAAATTTAAAAATCGAAATTTTCAGAATTAATCTCCTAAAAACCTGCACATATCACTTTCACAAAATAATTCTGAAAAATTATCAAATAACTTCCAAAAATCACGAAATTAAATATGGGAAGACTAGGACACTCTATAAACCCTAGGAACTTATAAAAATCGAAAAATAACAAGAATAACTATTTTTAGTCTAATTTCTAAGAAACCGGTAATTAGATACTAAAACTGAATATAAATCAATCTGAAATTATAACCACTCTAAAAATCAAAATATAAACTATCTAAAATTACCTAGACACTCCTAAAAGGCTATACTTTTGGGAGGGGTCGATTGAAATTATATTGAAGCTAATAAAAATAGAACAAAAATTAACAAGCTAATCAAATTAACTCTAAGCAACAAATAATGATCAAAAGTTGTCAAATTTATGAAGAATACTTAGTATAATCTCAATCCACCATGCAAATTAATATTTATCATTAACACACAAGTTAATTTCATTCATGAGTTAAACTGTAGAAGACATCCACCAGCGGTTCTTTCCCATTTTTCCTTAGATTCTAGTTTAATTAGGTCCAGCTCTAATATAAACCCTACTAGTTTTGATAACCCTCACACCAGCGCAAGAATTTAATCAAACTAGAGCATTAAGAATTAGAAAAACATCATTTAACACTTTGTAATCAATTTACCAACAAATCGATTTACAAATCGATTTAACAAAGATCTAAAGCGATTACCTAATTAAAAGAGATGGGTTTGAGCCATCCATGATTAATTAGGGTGATACCTAAGCATAAAAGACTATAACTTTTATGTATTATAATCTTCTAAACTATCAATTGAAATCGTATTAAACTAACTAGCATGCATTCTAATTAATTCAACACGAGTTTCATAAACGATAAATGCTAATCGCTATAGAATCATGAATATGAATCAACTAGGCAATAAAGTATAAAACTTGTTTCAAAATAGTAAATTTAGCATGGCTTCAAGAAAATTATACTAAGTAAAAAGGAATTACTCACTCATATTAAAAATTAAATCACAAATAACCAAAGGGTTCATGTTTAATAATTAACTAAACAAAAAATTACCAAAATAAAAATAGAAAAAAAAAGGAATAGGTGAGGTGTGATATGGTGATGCAAGATGATGATGACGGTGAGGCTTGCATGGAGGAGGCGTGAGATGGTGAAGAAGGAGGAAGATGTGGCGTGCCTTGATGTATGATGATGATGATGAGAAGTTGATGATAAGGGCGTGATGGGTGTGTGAGATGAGATAGCCGTAGGGTTGTGTGATTTGTGGAGAAGAAAGGTTGCCGTGGCTTGGTATAAAGTGTAGGGGCGTGACTAGGGTAGATGATAGTATGAGATGGGGTGTGTGTTAATGTGTGTTAAACATGGGTTTATATATGTGAGGAGGTGATTATTATATGGAAAGTGAGGAGGTTAGGTTTAGTAAATTAGGGTTTCCCTCCTCTTTTCCTTAGATTTCTTCTTCCTCAAGACTTCTAGCTCTTCACCCAATTCTTGAAACCCTAGCCCAATATAATAATTATGAAAATAATGTTTTTCATAAATTATTTATTGGACCGTCTTTTCAGCAAATCGTGTAAAATCGGAGCTTCAACGTCTTGTCTTCTCATTTTTATTTTATTAATGCCCATCCTGAAAAATATATAAAATAAAATAAATTAGATGCAATAATATATATAATATACTCAAAATAATTATAAAAATGATGCATGATTTTTGACTTAACACGCATCCTTCCCCGCCAAATAAATCCTATATTTTTATACCAGCAGATATTTTTAATTGATGGTAATATTTACTTTCACAAACATAATGATGTTTTTGTTACTATGAATCTGTAGTGTCATTTTTCGACCACTAGTATCATAGTTGAAGACTAGTTAGAACAAAAATCAAATAAAATTGAATAAAATAAGTACAAGATATTATCTTATAGTTAGAACATCAAAAATTTAAATTATTACAAGTTAATTAATTTAAAAATTGATTAGATATATTAGTTTAACTAAGTATATAATGATATGACTTGCGCATCATTAATGCTTGTCTTCTTTTAAATTAATTTTTTTTAAAAGATTAGATGGTTATTTCATGCAAGTTTATACCCATTTTAACATTTTTTTTTTCATTGAAAAGTTGTTTATGATATTATTTTCAGATAATGCTGAAGAAAAACTAAGGTTACTATTGTTTAATTTGTAAATAGATGTAATAGTTATATAATGTCCTTTTAAACTATTCGATAAATATGACTAACCATTATTGTTAAGAGGGATAATTTAGAGAAAAATCAAAACTAAGGATATAATGTTTGGGTCAAGCGGGTGGGTTTAGGTTTAGGTCGGATTTGACCTGCTAATTCACGGATTTTTCGGGTTTGGGTCGAGAAAATCATGTTCAAAACTCCAAATTTTCAGGTGGGTTTGGGTCGGGTTTTCAGGTCGGGCCAATTTTTACCAGGGCTAACCACTATTGCCATACAATTACAGGACATCACTACTATTGCTGTATTTACATTCCTAAACCTAAAAATCATGATTGTCAACTCATATTTTTATAATTTCATGTTTAATGAAACATCTGCCTTCTCTTGTTTATATATTGTCTTATTCTCTCGCTTACTTCCTAAATATTTTGTGATATATTTAGGAAATCTTTTTTGTTTCTTTTTGGGTGCTCATTATTTCTTCATGTGCAAAAAAAAAAAAAAAAAGATTGTTTAGATCCTATAGGCGCAATCTAATTTTTCAAGAATTAGACTTAAATCATAACATAGATATTTATTTTAGCAGAATGGTCCACCGTGTGATTTCTATCAAACATAAACGAAGGTGCCCTCTTGCATGTGCATGTAGAACCATAACATTAGGGGGGTAGATGTTATTATTTTTTATCTAACTAGTTTAAAGTAAATATTCACATCATAATGGTATTAATTGATGAGAGTTACACTGGAAACAACAAGAATGAGGAAAGTTAAATTTATTTGGAATATTCTTTCAATTCAAGTAAAACTACTATGAATTAACGATCAAAACATATATAGATATAAGTTATAATGGAACCTAGAAAATTGAGTAATTTTTTATGGACATTTATCCTATTTTACGTTCATTAAGATTCTTATTGGTTGAAATTTCCAACTATCCTAATAGGAATTTGATATGTTCTTCCCCCTCCCCCCTTAGCCCAAGCAAATTCTTTTTTTTTGGCCCCCATAAGGGGTCATGATGTCTTTTATGGGATCACATGCGTCTTTATTACCTCCAATTAATGATGGGCAATTTCATGGAAGGTAGGGAGGGGATATGATTAATTCGATAGAAAAGAAGGAATAGTATGTATTTTTCATTGGGGATTCCTGGAAAAAATGGTAGCATCATCCTTGGAATTCTTATTAGACTTCTAACAACTATTTCCCATAAACGGATGTGTTTGTTGGCCACATTGGAATTCTAGAGGGATGACTATTTGATCATAGAGGCCCATTCAGGAGGGGCTAGTTGGGGGTCGTCGCCCCTCTATCATTTAAAATTAATTAAGCTACTAAACTTTCAAAATAAATTGTTAATAGCTTATTTGTCATTTCTTTGGTTACCAAAAGAATCTAGTTAGTTTGTGGTGGTAGGATCAATTGCCAACAAAAGCAATTATGCTTTCAGTTTTCCCTTCTAAAATCATTTTTCCAACAATTCTCGAACAACCTCACATGCCTAATTGTAGTTGACCAGCTCAATTTATGCATATGCATGTTTGTATCTTTTTTCTAAAATGGTTTCCCTCTAAGTCCTTATACTTTCTCCTTTCACGATATATCTACATCTTCTATTAATTTTCATCTCATATTGCATCTGATTTTGTTTTCTATTTTAGTCTCAAGCTTAAAATACTTTAAAACACACACAAACAGACACACACACACACACACACATACACACACACACACACACACACACACACAAACACACACACACACGCACACACACACGTATGTATGTGTGTATGCATCTACAATAACAAAAACGCCACTTCTCAGTATAGGTCCCGCTTTCGCGGGGTCTAGAGAGATCCAGATATATGCAACCTTACCTCTACAGGTATCCTTACTTGTAGACAGGCTGATTCCAAGAGATTCAGAAAAAAAGATTTTGTGAAAACATTTATAGAAAAAGGCTTTTATGAAAATATTTTAGAAGAAAAATAAACTAAGGATAAGCAACAAGAGATGAACTAAGAAATACTAATAAAACAGTTGCTGGTAACTATGTAAAACATATGTATTTATGCATCTGTGTATGTGTGTGTGTGTGTGTGTGTGTGTGTGTGTGTGTGTGTGTGTGTGTGTGTATGTGTGTGTGATTGTGCGTGTATATGCATATATATATATATATATATATATATATATATAATAATATATATATTATTTATTATATATTAGGTTTAGCAATATATATATATATATAATATATATTCATCTATCTATGACATTGTAAAACACACACACATGTGTAAACTATACACTCAGTTCTAGTTAGACGGGCATTATTTGTTGCACAATTTCAAATTTATTTTCAGGCGTTGCTCATCTCTCCTGCTTTTGTTTATCATATTAGTTAGTGAACAATAGATTCAGCTTCAATGATCATCAGAATTATTTTCTATGATCAACAGATTTATCTACGGCGATCACTTTAAACATGTTCATTGATCATGAATCATATCTTCAATTATAGTTAGGAGAGCTTTATTTTTGATGTATTCTAGCTCTAGTTTCATCAAAAATCATAATATACGGTTTTGCCTAATCTTAATCAGTGACCAATAGTTTTAGTTTCGGCAATCATCATACATATATGGTAATCAATCCTGGGTGAGAACCAGACAACATCTCCATGTACTCATCCCACTTGGGCCGCCCTCATATGTGCACATATATATATATATATACCCAATATATTCATCAAAGATCGAATTTATAATATATATTTTTACATATAATATTAGTTGATCAATCAATTTTCTCATAGCTAGTGATCATGAGAGTTATACATGTTTGGTGATTGTGTTTATCATCGATACGTGCCAAGAATATTTCATTTACATAGTGATCATGAAGTTATGATTAGTGATCATTATAAATACATTTGTTGATCATAAACTATACACTCAATTTGTAGTTACATGAGGCCCCCTTTTTTTTTGTATGTCTGGCTTCATTTTCATAAAAAATCATAATATAAGCTTTCTATACAATATTACTTAGTGAACAATACTTTAGGTTTTAGCAATAATCCAGATTATCTTTGGTGACCAATTCATCTATCTGTGACGATTGTAATCAATGTGTTTGGCGATTGTAAACTATACACTCAGTTCTAGTTAGACGGGCATTATTTGTTGTAATTTCAAATTTATTTTCATGAAAAATCATCAAATATGCTTTTGTTTATCATATTAGTTAGTGAACAATAGATTCAGCTTCAATGATCATCAGAATTATTTTCTATGATCAACAGATTTATCTACGGCGATCACTTTAAACATGTTCATTGATCATGAATCATATCTTCAATTATAGTTAGGAGAGCTTTATTTTTGATGTATTCTAGCTCTAGTTTCATCAAAAATCATAATATACGGTTTTGCCTAATCTTAATCAGTGACCAATAGTTTTAGTTTCGGCAATCATCATACATATATGGTAATCAATCCTGGGTGAGAACCAGACAACATCTCCATGTACTCATCCCACTTGGGCCGCCCTCATATGTGCACATATATATATATATATATATATATATATATATATATATATGTGTGGTGTGTGTGTGTGTGTGTGTGTGTGTGTACATATATATATATATATATATATATATATATATATATATATATATGTGTGTGTGTGTGAGCATAAAATTGTTAAAATAGTAATTAGCATGATTAATGTATTATATAAGTATGTACAATATCTCATATATATATATATATATATATATATATGTATATGTATATAGTTGTACATATATATATACATACATATATATATATATATAGTATATATATATATATATATATATATATATATATATACACGCATATATATACATATACATATATATATAATATACATATATACACATATATGCTATATATATGTATGTATGGGTGTGTGTGTGTGTGTGTGGTGAGAGTACATATATATTGCATGGATGTGTAGTGTACGTGAGATGGTAGTATAAGTAAGTATATGTATATGTATATATGTATATGATGATGGCGATAGCCTTGATGTATGATGTATATACATATGATGTATAATGATGAATGTTAAGTGTTGATAGTAGGTTGCGTGGTTTATGGGTGTGTGAGATGAGATGAAGCCATATAAGTGGCTGTGCTGTGAATTTGTGCAAAGAAGAGTGGTTACAATAAGATGTCTTGATCTGATTTGATTTTATATTTTTAGACTCTTGTTAATATGCCAATTAGAAAGTTTTAATTTACCATTCACTGGAAACGGTTTTGCTTTTCGGAAAAAATTTCAGATCACCCTTCATAACAACCCTGGGAACAGGGCGATCAGGGTGTTTCCCAAATAAGCTGCGAAAAACTGCTTTGCACGATTTTTATCTTTCGGATTTTGAGCAGCTTCTTCAAAGATTTGCAAGAAAGATTTTTCTATGGAGTATCTTATTCCTGACCCTAAAAACGGTTATCAAAAATCTTAAGGAATTTACAAAATCTTTTTGAATAAAAAGAATATCCAATTTTTGGCTAGTGGATAAGGTAGTTGAGAAAAACATGGGCTAGCTGCTAAAGAACACCGCCTCATGCATGCGGTTCAGGAAGTGTTTTTCAGCTCATGTCACCTTACCCCTTGTAGCTAAAGGATTTTATTTTCTCTAGGATTTTAGTTTCCAAAAATTTCAAAATAGTTTTTCCATCCCTTGTGGGTAAAGGATTCTATATTCTTTAGATTTTTTAGTTTCCAAAAATTTGATGAATTGTGTTCCAAGCACTATAAAAGGCGGCTTCTTACAATCTTGGAGACATCGGTTTTCAAAGAGAAAAAATCTGAGTTCATGAGCTAAAACGTTTGAAAAGAAAACCGAGCCTTGTGAGTGAATTAATTGAGCTTTCAAAGTTGGCATACTAGGACTTCATTGTACCCTATATTAGCTTAGTTGAGAAGCATTGTAATAGGGTGTTTTTTCTTTACATTCTTCTTTCACAAGAGTGAGTAGAGTGTGTGTCCAAATCAAGGGGATTTTGGACGTGGGGTAACTTGTCTTAGGGAAGACAGGTTACGTGTGTTACAAGTTGTAACAAGGTGTGTTACTATTGTAACGTGATTAGCCCGTTTAGTGAAGTGTTTAAATCCTACACGAGGTAGGTCGTGGTTTTTAACCTCAGTTGGGCTAGAGGTGTTTTCCACGTAAAAATCCTGTGTCCATTATTTCCGTATTCAATTTTGTTGGATTTTCGCTTCTGCTTATCTCAGAAACAACCTGTGCGAACAGGGCCTAAGACTGTTTGCCAGCAACTTGCGAAAATCGGACACCACAATTCACCCCCCTCTTGTGGTTGTGTACTCTCTAATTCAACAAGTGGTATCAGAGCAGGTTCTCCTTTGAAAAGCTAACACCTTTGAGAGATCCTTGAAGATGAGTACTCCACAAGGCATGCTTGAAGGTCAATCCATAACTCGTCCACCATACTTTAATGGCCAACACTATAGTTGGTGGAAGAATAGGATGGAAAACTACATCCAAGCCGAGGACTATGAGTTGTGGATGCTCATCAAGCATGGACCACTCATCCCTAAGAAAACAACTGAAGATGGAAAGTCAATCCCCAAGGAGCCTAAGGAGTTCAATGCTGAAGATTACAAGATGATGGAGAAGAATGCCAAGGCTAAGAAACTCCTATATTTTGGCCTAGGTCCTGATGAATATACTCGCATATCTGAATGTGAGTCGGCCAAAGAAATCTGGGATGCTTTGCAAGTAGCTCACGAAGGGACCAATCAAGTAAAGCAATCCCGGATTGAATTGCTTATGAGAAAATGAGCTGTTCGAGATGGTGATCGGGAAAGTGTGATGGACATGTACACTCGCTTCACTCACATAACGAATGAGTTGAAATCCTTGGGAAAATCCTTCACCACCGAAGAATTGGTAAGGAAGATCCTAAGAATTTTACCTCATTCTTGGGAAGCGAAAGTAACGGCCATCCAAGAAGCTAAGGACATGAACAAGATCACCCTAGATGAGCTGATTGGAAACCTCCAAACATATGAACTTAAGAAATATTCTCAACAGAAAGATGAGACAAAGAGAGAACGAGGTCTTGCACTAAAGGCCTTAGAAGATGATTCTGATTCTGAGGAGGAGGAGATTGCCATGATGACTCAAAAATTTAAGAAGTTCTTCAAGAAAGTCAAAGAAAACATCAAAAGGAAGGACTTCGGCAAAGCCAGGAACACCCCTCGGGAACAGTTCACTGGGTGTTTCAAGTGTGGTAAGCTGGACCACATTGTGAGAAACTGCCCACTGCACAAGGAAGAACAAGAACCCGAACACCCCAGAAAACAGGGGAGGAAACAGGGTGTAAGCAGCTCAACGAAAAGGTTCTCAAAAGCTATGCTCGCGGCCTGGGGAGATTCAAGTGAGGATGAGGAAGGGTCTGAAGCTGGAGAAGCTGATGTAGCACTCATGGCAAGGAGTGACACTGATTCAGATGATGGGTTAACGGATAGTCTGACTCAACTCAAGAACAAGGTACGTGGTCTAAATAAATCAACTCTCGAGAAATTAGTGTACATTATAATGGATATATGTGCTGAATTAAAAGGGGATGTTCGAGATTTAGAACTTGAAAATGAAACCCTTAAATTAGAAAAGCTTGAAGTTGACAAAGAGACTCTTGCCTTGCATGAAAACATCAATGTGCTTAAAGAAACTCTACTTCATGAAAGAAGAGACTTGTTCCACTAAACTGACTGAGCTAGAAAAAGAATCTCTTGACTTAAAAGGTAAGGTTGAGTCTTTGCTGGAAGAAAACAGAAACTTGCTTGAAAAAATAAAACACTTAGAATCGGACCTTGCCATAAACAAGCTCTGGAACAGGTCCTCAAGGGCGTTGGAATGGTTAAACACTCATCATAGTCAAAATAGAAGAGGGTTAGGTTTTGTGCCTAAGATGACCTACCCAGTGAATAACAAATATGTGGGATTACCTGAAAATATTGTTTGTTTTCACTGTAGTAAAACGGGGCATTATCGATATGCTTGTCCTATAAGAAAGTATGCCATTAAAAAGAACTCAGTGCATGTAAAACAAATGTGGGTTAGGAAAGATGAGATTTACACGTCTAAAGGAATGGGACCCAAGTGGATCTGGGTTCCCAAAACTAACCCTTGATTTGTTTTTGCAGGCTGAAGTGAGAGAGAACAACCCAGCAAACAACCCAGCAAACAGTGCAGGAAACAGTCTAGGGAACAGGCAGCTGTGGTATGTTGACAGTGGGTGTTCGAGGCATATGACTGATGAAAAATCCAATTTTCTCTCACTTACAGCATCAGAAGGAGGGAGTGTGGCATTTGGAAACGGCAAATCTGGGACAATTGTCGGTATAGGTAAGATAGGTGAGTCACTCTCCCATTCAATTGACAATGTTTATTTTGTGGATGGTTTAAAACACAACTTGCTAAGTGTGTCCCAACTGTGTGACAAAGACAACCTAGTAGTGTTCTCTCCAACACGTTGCTTGGTTGTAAACATGAACACAGGAGATGTTGTGTTGAGGGGGAAGCGACACAAAAATGTTTATAAAGTGTGTATTTCTACTCTTCCCCAAAATAATTTGACTTGTTTGAGTGCCTTAAAAGATGATGTTATGCTTTGGCACAAAAGACTAGGTCATGCAAGCCACTCTCTTTTGAACAAACTTGTAACCAAAGATTTAGTAGTTGGCTTACCTTCCATCAAATTCAATGATGACAAGGTATGTGATGCATGTGCCAAAGGCAAACAAGTCAAAAATTCATTTAAGTCTAAAAAGTGTATAAGCACTACTCGACCCCTTGAATTAATACATATGGATCTATGTGGTCCAATGAGGATCATGAGCCGAGGTGGCAAGAGGTATGTGCTTGTGATAGTGGATGACTACTCTCGTTTCACTTGGACTTTGTTTTTGGCTTCTAAAGATGAAACTTTTGAAAAATTTCTTGCTTTCATTAAAAAGACTGAAAAGAGGGTAGGACACTCTTTGGTATGCATAAGGTCTGACCATGGTACAGAATTTGAAAATTCGAGCTTTATTGACTATTGTAATGAGCATGGTGTTGATCACAATTTTTCAGCTCCAAGAACACCCCAACAGAACGGGGTGGTAGAGCGCAAAAATCGTACTCTAGAGGACATGACTAGAACAATGCTTGTTGCTAGTGGTCTTCCTAGAAATTTTTGGGCTGAAGCTTTAAACACATCATGTTACATTATAAATAGATGCATGATTAGACCTGTTCTTAACAAAACTCCTTATGAGATCTTCAAAGGAAGAAAACCAAATATTTTGCATTTGAGAGTTGTTGGGTGTAAATGTTTTGTGTATAATAATGGAAAGGATGCCTTAGAGAAATTTGATCCAAGGAGTGACGAGGCAATATTCCTCGGTTACTCCTCACATAGTAAGGCATACAAAGTGTTTAATAAGAGAACCTTGTGTGTTGAAGAAAGTGCGCATGTGCTTTTTGATGAAACTAACTCTCTAAGTGAGAATGATGCACAGGAGGAAGACCTCGAACTAGGTCTTGTTAGAAAAGACATGCTGCTTCAAGATGAACCAGGTAAGGATCAACCTGAGGGATCAAGGCCTGAAGCTGTTCTTCAGGAAGGTAGGCAGGGTGTGAACCAAACAGGGGGAAACAGGGTGGAACCCTGTTCGGGACAACATCAGCCGAACCCTTCTGAGATAATTTCAGGAATAGGCTCCCAAACAGGCTTGGGAACAGGTGCTGAACTTGTTTCGCCAAGTATTCCAGCTAGGATGGAGAGCATATCTGTAAACCCACTTTCACCACGATCATGGAAATTCCAAAGTTCACATCCTCTTGATCAAATTTTGTCTGATATTAATGCAGGAGTTCAAATAGATCTAGGCTTAAAAATTTCTATGCTTTCTATGCATTTCTCTCAAAAATTGAGCTAAAGAATATTAATGAAGCTCTTGCAGATTCAGATTAGGTCACAGCCATGCAAGAAGAACTCCATTAGTTCGAAAGAAACAAGATATGACACTTTGTGCCACAGCCAAAGGATAGAACAATCATTGGAACCAAGTGGGTGTTCCGTAACAAGCTAGATGAGTGCGGAACAGTCACTAGGAACAAGGCCCGGCTGGTGGTTCAAGGCTACAACCAAGAAGAGGGAATTGATTATGAAGAGACTTTTGCACCTGTTGCAAGGATGGAAGCCATTCGAATCTTGATAGCTTTTGCAGCCCACATGGAGATCAAGTTATATCAAATGGATGTTAAAAGTGCGTTTCTAAATGGGTACCTTAAAGAGGAAGTGTATGTCAAACAACCCCCCGGTTTTGAAAGTGATGAATTTCCTAACCATGTTTTCAAACTTGACAAGGCACTTTATGGTTTAAAACAAGCTCCTAGAGCTTGGTATGAGCGGTTGTCAAGCTTTTTATTGGAAAATAATTTTGCAAGAGGCAAGGTAGACAATACCTTGTTTCTAAAATCTAAGGGGAAACATTTGTTGATTGTCCAAGTATATGTCGATGACATCATATTTGGTGCAACTCATCATGAATTATGCAATGAATTTTCAAAAATGATGAGGAGTGAGTTTGAAATGAGCATGATGAGTGAGCTTAATTTCTTTTTAGGCTTGCAAATCAAGCAAACTTCAAACGGCACCATGATCCATCAACAAAAGTATATTAAGGAATTACTTAAGCATTTTGGGATGGAGTCAGCCAAGCCCATTGATACTCCCATCTCTCCTTCAACTAGGTTGGTAATGGATGATGGTAGTCCCTCAGTTGAGGAGAAATCCTATAGGGGCATGATAGGGTCACTCTTATATCTAACTGCTAGTAGACCTGACATTGTTTTTAGTGTTGGTCTATGTGCACGTTTTCAGTCAAACCCTAAAGAAACTCATCTAAAGGCTGTTAAAAGGATTTTTAGGTACTTAAGACATACACCTGATCTAGCCTTATGGTATCCTAAAGGTTGCAACTTTGATCTTGTTGGGTATGCTGATGCTGATTACGCAGGTTTCTTGGTTGATAGGAAAAGCACCTCAGGTATGGCTCACTTTCTTGGACCTTGTTTGGTATCTTGGGCAACCAAGAAACAACTCTCTGTTGCCTTGTCCACAGCAGAAGCTGAGTATGTGGCAGCTGCATCTTGTTGTGCTCAGTTATTATGGATAAGACAACAACTCAAGGACTTTTGTGTTGACATAGGATGCATTCCTATTTATTGTGACAATACAAGTGCAATTAACATTGCCAAAAATCCATGTCAACACAAAAGAACAAAACATATTGACATTCGTCATCATTTCTTGAGAGACAATGTTGAAAAGGGAGTGATCTCAATGAATTTTTGTGCCACTGAAAATCAAATTGCTGATATATTCACAAAGGCATTGAGTAGAGAACAATTTGAAAGGAATAGACTCGAACTAGGCTTAATTAGAACAACCTGACCAACCTGTTCTCTCTCCCTGTTTGCAAAATTTAAAAGTGACGGGTACAACATGTTAAATTTTTGTTTGCAATCAACTTGTGTGCTATGTTTAGCATATGTGAGGTTTGCAACTTGCTGACACTCGTTGAGGTCTAATGAGATTGCCCTTATTGTCCAATGTTACCGAGCAAGTAACCTCAAGAACAAGCATCAGGAACAGGTACGCCTCTTGTTTGTCAAATGTGTGCAACAAATTGAAAACTGCTAATCTCTTCCCGAGGCGTGCGCAATAAATGCTAAAGTCCGTTGCAAAAACGGGCAAAATATTTTAAAGATTTCGCATGTCTCTCTCTCCCTTTAAAGCTCTTGCTCAATCTCTCACCTCCACCGAAACTCTCTTGCTTTGAAACTCTGTTCAAGAAACTCTAATCTCTCTCCTTCCTCTGAAAAATGGCGTTCCCCATTAGCTTCGAGAGCTCCTCGACCTTGACCCAGGGCAACCAGACACAGGGCACAGCCTTGCAAACAGCCACAGCCCTGTTTGCACCTACACAATTTCTGACGGCCCTCATGGAAGGTAAAAATACTGAACCTCCTCGATCCATTGCCTATAAACCTTTTGGGTTTTTGAAAAGTATCGACCTTAGAACAGTGAATTTGAAAAAGATCTTAGAACAGTGAATTTGAAATTGGAAGACATCCCGTACAAATTTGGGTGGGAATTGATTTTGTTTGGTGAAACGGGCGCATGTCAACCCCAAGAACTTGTTGGGGCATCTGAAAGAGAAATTGGGGCTTTAGATGAACTCTTTCTGTTGGACCATGGGTTAGATGACATCAATTCGTTTGGGCTGTTTCCTGAGCAGGAAACAGGGTCAGAAACAGGGCCTGAAGTTTTTAAGGATGACCTAGGGGAGGATTTGTCAAAAAAAAAAACAAAGGGGGAAGTAGTGGTCAAATGGAGGAGTCCCCTGTTAAGCCTGCACAAGCCACACCGGTAACACAAACCGGTGAGAAACGCAAAAGATACAAAATTGTGGATAGGAGTGCTAGAGTACCAAGAACACGACCACCATCAAGGCCTAAAAGTGGCCAGACTGAAGCGCCCTCAAAAAGTAAACCCCCTGTCAAACCAAAACCACAAATCCCCTCTTCGACCAAACCCACAAACAGACCCACAAGAAAATCAGCCCGAATAGCTTTTCACTCCACTCCTCGTCCTGCCGAACAGTCAGCCCCTGTTGTTGAGGAGATTGATTCCTCCTCTGAGCCTTCATCGGATAGCGACACTGAGAACACTGCCTTCAAACAGGGCACGCCCGTGTTCTCAGAGTCCTCAGAGGATAAGCCTCTTCCTATACCAAAACCATCACCCCTCAAAACTCCCAAGAGAAAAGCCTCCCTCAAACATGCCTCCACCCAAGACCCTCCTACTGAGCCCCAACCTAAACGAGCCAAGAAATCTACCCCGTCTGCAATCTCAGCCAAACTGACCCAATTGATTCAGAGACGGGTTGTCAGGGGCAAAATTATAAAGGTCAAATATTTTGAGGAACAGGGTCTGGGGGTGTTTCTGCACAAGCTGCATGCACAGGGGTGGTATGAGTTGTTTACAAACACCCAGCTGGGGTGTTCTGTACATGAGTTGGCAGAGTTCTATGCCAACTGCACTGTCACTGAAGGAGTGGTGACAAGTATTGTTAATGGGAAGCAGCTTCGCTTTGATGTGAAGATATTAGGGGACATTCTGGGGATTCCCTCCATGGGCTTTGATATATATGTGAGAGAAGACAAGACTATTCTAGGGACAGCCAGGTTGCTGGAGCTCTCCCAGAAATTTAGCCAGCAATCAAGCCTCCAAACACCCAAGTCCGTGAAGAAAGGGGACATGACATCGCTCCATCAATTAATATTCTGGTTTATCATCAAGAATGTTATCCCCAGGGGCCAAGGTCGCAATCTTGCTGATGCCATGGATCAATGTTTGATGGATCTGATGGACAAGGAAGAGCAAATCAACCTTCCTGCCATCATGATTCGCCACATAGCAAGAATTGCAAACACCTCCAGGGAACATGACCTGGGATACGGCTTCTTCTTGACTAGTGTGTTTGAGCACTTTGGGGTGACTCTGCAGAAGAAGGTGGGCGCTCAGTTCATTGATGAGATCGGGAGTAACACCCTTATGGGGTGTGGGTATGCTTTGATTGAAGGGTCTGCCTCAGAACAAGGGACCAGAACACCCCGTCCTCCTGTTTCTGGCAGTTCCTCAACCAAGCTTGAGGCTACTTTGGAAGAAAACTCTCGCCTCAGTACTGACCTTAACGCTGTAAAGGCTACCCTGGACGAGGAAAAGGCTCTCAATGCAAAACGCCATGAAGATATCCTCGCCCTTCTCTCTTCCCTCTTCCCTCTCAGCAAAATTTTCCCCTCCTGCTCTCTAATCACCCCCCATCTGTTGTCCTCATAGCCTGTTCTCACTTCTCACTTCTCACTTCTCTTGCTAGTTTGTACCTTCTGTTGCACTCGTTTGGTGAGTGACAGGTTATCTTGTTTTTTGATTGGCTTTGCCTTGCATGCTTTCTGTTGTGAATTACTTGTGTGTGACTAGGATGGCCAATCTCATTACCGTACCAACACACTTGAGTGTATTGCCTGTTGCCTTTCTTCCATTACCCAAGTGGTGGTGATAGCAAACACCCTATGTTTGACTGTTCGCCCCTACTTTTTAATGATGCCAAAAGGGGGAAGATAGGATGACCAATATTGTTTTAGTTTTGCCATGGACGAGTTAAATTTCTTACACATACCGACTGCTTCATGTGAATTATCGGTCTTATAAATAATTGGCACTAATCACTTCAATTGTCCTTGAAAGTCAATATGGTCACTTAGTTTGTCATCATCAAAAAGGGGGAATTTGTTAGAATGTATAAGGTTTTGATGATAACAAATTCAAGTGTTGTAGTAGTTGTTGTTGTTCCAAACAGGCTTTACCAATAGGGTCTTACTGCTGTTCTTCAATATATTAAAACTGCCTGACTAATGGTTTATCAAGAACAGGTATTCAAGGCAGCGATGTAAGAACAACCATGAGGAACAGGCTCTGTAAGGTGTTTTGAAGCATATCCTGTGAAGTGTTTGAAACATAAGATATAAGTGCAGTTGTGACAAACAGGTTCTGTGAAGTGTTTGCAGCAAAGTCGTTCTACAAGATGACTAGTGGTTACAACAAGATGTCTTGATCTGATTTGGTTTTATATTTTTAGACTCTTGTTAATATGCCAATTAGAAAGTTTTAATTTACCACTCACTGGAAACGGTTTTGCTTTTCGGAAAATATTTCGGATCACCCTTCAGAACAACCCTGGGAACAGGGCGATCAGGGTGTTTCCCGAATAAGCTGCGAAAAACTGCTTTGCACGATTTTTATCTTTTGGATTTTGAGCAGCTTCTTCAAAGATTTGCAAGAAAGATTTTTCTATGGAGTATCTTATTCCTTACCCTAAAAACGGTTATCAAAAATCTTAAGGGATTTGTAAAATCTTTTTGAATAAAAAGAATATCCCTCATGCATGCGGTTCAAGAAGTGTTTTTCAGCTCATGTCACCTTACCCCTTGTAGCTAAAGGATTCTATTTTCTCTAGGATTTTAGTTTCCAAAAATTTCAGAAATAGTTTTTCCATCCCTTGTGGGTAAAGGATTCTATATTCTTCAGCTTTTTTAGTTTCTAAAAATTTGATGAATTGTGTTCCAAGCACTATAAAAGGCGGCTTCTTAAAATCTTGGAGACATCGGTTTTCAAAGAGAAAAAATCTGAGTTCATGAGCTAAAACGTTTGAAAAGAAAACCGAGCCTTGTGAGTGAATTAATTGAGCTTTCAAAGTTGGCATACTAGGACTTCATTGTATCCTATATTAGCTTAGTTGAGAAGCATTGTAATAGGGTGTTTTTTTTCTTTACATTCTTCTTTCACAAGAGTGAGTAGAGTGTGTGTCCAAATCAAGGGGATTTTGGACGTGGGGTAACTTGTCTTAGGGAAGACAGGTTACGTCTGTTACAAGTTGTAACAAGGTGTGTTACTATTGTAATGTGATTAGCCCGTTTAGCGAAGTGTTTAAATCCTACACGAGGTAGGTCGTGGTTTTTAACCTCAGTTGGCCTAGAGGTGTTTTCCACGTAAAAATCCTGTGTCCATTATTTCCGCATTTAATTTTGTTGGATTTTCGCTTCTGCTTATCTCAGAAACAACCTGTGCGAACAGGGCCTAAGACTGTTTGCCAGCATATTGCGAAAATCGGACACCACAATTCACCCCCCTCTTGTGGTTGTGTACTCTCTAATTCAACACATATACA
>JAKOGI010001556.1:190267-216367 GCA_029747015.1 Carnegiea gigantea | reverse complement strand
CCCTCAGGTCATCGGGTTAAACCCGACCCTCAAACCTCCCGATATAGAAAATGAGATTTTTTCCTAAGTTTTCTTTTTATTATAAAGATCAATATTAAACATCTTACAAAATAAAAAGTCAAACAATAATATAATGCTCCGATGAAGCGTATCACAACTACAAATACTCTAATACATACGTTAGTCATTAAACTAATAGACCGATTAGTTCACTAAAATGGCTACTCAGTCTACTCCAAACATCAGAGACGGAGCATTAGAATGCTACGAACCACTGAGATTTGATGAGGTGAATGGCGGGAAGATGCTAAGGGAAGGCGGGAAAGTGAAACTGAAAAAGTTTTGCACAAATGAAACCGAAAGTATCTTATTTTTATTTTATTTTTAAATTTTTTTAAAAAGTGAGGGTCAGCGGGTCGGGTCAGCAAGTCAAAACCTTTACCCAAGCTCGACCCTCATCATAGTCGGGCGCCCTCAATTTAAGGGTCGAGGTGGGTCGGAGACCAAAAAAGCCGACCCTGACCCTCATTTTTGAGGGTCAGGGCGGGTTGGGTGGGTTCCCGACCCGTTGATCATGTCTAGTCTCCCCAGGTTACAGCATGCAACTGTTCGGGTTCTAGTAGACCATAAGGTTGTTTGAGTTCTAGTGAAACATATGTTCAACCAGAAATTATGCTAATTTATACCTTTTATTATCTATTAATTGCTCGAAATAAATTATTAAATTAGGATTTTATAGTGTTTTATTTATTTTCTAGGGATTGAAAAAAACTTGGGAAAAATAAATAATGCTCAAATGATTAATATCGGGTTAAGTGGAAAGGAGAAAAAAAGAAGAAGAAGAATCAACCCAGAAATCGCGGCGCAATTCTCCTTCCCTCTTCCATTCTCAACTCTTCTTCTCTCTCTGCCTTGCCATGTTATTGCTTCAAGTGGGCCTCGCCTAAAAGCCGAGCAGCTCCAGCGACCTAAACGCGCAGCCTTGTCTAGCATCCCTTCTTTCCCAGCCCTCTCTTTTTTCCCCTTTCTTTCTTTCCCGCACGCTAGGTTGAAACCTAGTGGCCCAGTACCTCCCTCCCCTTCTCTAGTCTACCTTCACTTAAAGAATCACGCCTGCCTCACATGATCTCTAGCCCGTCTTCTCATCTTCTTCCATTGTCGTGCGGCCAGAACACAACGATCCAAGCTCCATCTCCTCTGTGTGTTACTGCTCCGTCTTCTCCATAACTGCAGCTCTCTCTCTCTTCCTTCATTCACCACATTAACTACACCTTCTGTTACTTAGCATCAATCATTAGTTTGAGGCTAATATCAACTCGAGTTTAATAACATTAATCAAGGGGAGGAGGTCGCATCCTTGGGGGTCTTCAAATGTTGTTAAAGCCTTAAGGGGGCAGATAGATAGCTCAGGAAGTGAAAGAGAATAATAGGATTTGGTCTTATTTTTCTTAATTTTGTGAGAGAGACCTTTAGGTTTTGTGATGCTTTTAGATTTAGGCTTTGCTTTGATTTCATTTTCCCAGAATCTGAGTTTCATGAATTTGAGATTGTTTGAATGAGTTGTGAGGTGTTTTGAAGTAAGAACTGCACACAATTTGTCCAGCTTTCAATTCATATTCAATTCGCTCGAGGTTGCCTTTGTGAGCTTGGTTTTGATGTTCGATTAGGATCTTTACTGCTCGTGTTTTGTCTTTGTTATGGGTTGATTCTCCCCTCCCTTAATTTAGTAGCTTTAGTAACTCAATTTTATGATACAACCTTTGAGTTTTGAGGCTTCCTAATTTCAATTAGTTGCAATATTGGCTTATGGTTTGACAAGTTCTTATGGTGTTTAAGTCTCCTATATTTTCTTAGTTGCTATTACAAATTTTCCACACAATTAGTTCAATTAGTTTACAATAGTTTATTTTAGCATAGGAAATTTAGTCTATTAGGTTACCTAATTTCATAACCCAACCCTAAGGATGACATCTGTAATTGTTACAGTGAAAAATCGTGCACTTGCAGAAATCACAACAAGTTTTTGGCGCCGTTGCCGGGGATGAGTTCGTGAAATTGGGTTGTGCCGACTCATAGTTTGGTTATTTAAGTGATAGAGTCGTTTTCGTTTTTGTATTTTTGATTTTTGATTAGTTCTAGTTTAGATTTCTTTATTTTTGATTTTTGATTTGAGTTAGTGTTTTGATTTTTTTTTTTGGGTTAATTTAATCTTTATTTTTCTTGATTATTTTACTGCAAAAAAATAGTTCTAACAATTCTGATCCGGTTCAGTTGTGCAGGAACAGAACATAAATCCAAAAAAAAATCAGTGAAGTTTGTTCATGTTTTTTTAGATTCTGTTTGAATTATTCGGAGCTGTGAAGTTTTCTCTTTTGATAGTTTTTGTGCATTCTCCATGATTTTTAGAGCCTAGGTGAATTTCTACGTGATTTTTAGGATATTCTGAATTTTTCGTTGATTTTTGGAAATAATCTTCTATTTGAAATTTTCTATATTGATCGAGGATAGAAAAGAATCAAAACAAAATATATTCATGTTCCTTGTGATTGTGTTAAATTTTCTATGTGTAGTGTTCTGATTTTTGGAGTTTGATTTTCTATTTTGTTTTTAGTTGTTGTTTTGCTTTAGGTTTTAACATTTTTTGTTTTTGTGTGTTAAAAAAAAAATCTGAAAAAGGACAAGATGCTCTTGTTTTGTGTTTATACTTATTTTTTACTTTTTGTAGTAGGTTACTTTTTCATGTTTGAGTCTTTTTGTATTTCTTTTATTGTGGTAATATAGTTTTATTTTTGTTAGTTTATTTAGTTTTGTTAACTTAATTATTTGAGTTTCTTGTTTCTCAGTTTTAGTCATTAGTTTATAGTTAGTTGTCGTAGAATCATTGTTTTTCTTTCCTTAAACTTTTTCTTTCAATCACAAAAAAAACCCCTAAAAAAATGAAAAAAATTTGAAGTCTTAAAAAAGAAAATTGAAAATTTCTTAAAATTAAAAAACAAGAACGTCAGTTTTCAATTTCTCACAATTTGAGCATGAACCTTTTTGGTGTTATCTGGCAAGACTTAATGATTTATAGTGCTCACTTGTATCAAAATTTTGAAAAATGGAAATTTTTTGAGGTCATCGCTGTGGGTTTGAATTTTGAAAGTCAATGTTATGTTGAGTCTTTGTATCCTGGAGATTTATTGAAATTATTGTCTAGAACTCAAGATAAGATTTGGGATTTCTTTGAAAAATTAGCTTGGGACGCTTATGAGTTTGAACAAGCTAAAGAGACTTTCAAATACCCAACTCATAGTGAATCTACTTTTCATGCTAATCCTTATCACTGGGATCACTTTAGGAACTCATATGACCCATCTTACTATTATGTGTCCCCTATTTTGTACGATTATTATGAGTCTTCTAGTCATAATGCTTGTAATTGTCTATATCGTGATTATATTGACGCTACATGTGCAAGTGTTGAAAAGACAATTAATGACATGACTGATAAAATGGTAGAGACTATGAAGGAGAGAATTGCTTCTCGATGTTTTAATCATAGTGGGAGAATTATAATGAACCTAACTCTAGATTAGGATCTCCTAAACCCACAATTAGTTTTTATAATCATTTTGAGCCCTTTTATCAATGTAGGTCTAATTTGCATGATGTTATGTATTTGTTTAGCCTAGAACAAGAGAGTGATCTCCCTATGTCTTTATCCCCTGACCTTGCACTGGCACCTAGCTCACATAAGGACGTCACTGATGATGTCCTAATTTCTATCGACCTGCCCACCCCTTTAAACCATTCTTCTAAGTTTGAGGTGGTTGAAAACTTCGAGAATGCCCTTAAGTTAGATATGAGCATCAAAATTGTAATTGAGCATCACGATATCGATGAGTCATATGGTATTTATTTATAGGAGTCATGTGAGGAGGTAATTGAGCCCCCTAATTTAGAATTCGATGATGATATTCTTTCTGTCGAATATGAATCTTTCTCTTGTGGGTTTGATATCAATAAAGGTCTTGATGAGGGTTTTCATGTTGAATGTGAATACTTTTCTTTCGACCCGTAAATAACTGACCTTCCCTTTGAATCTCACAATTTAGAAGTTGTCGAGTCTGAGCACAGTGCCACCAAGGATTTTGATTTCGACCAAACTGCCATGCATTTTGATATTAAGAGACTTATAGAATTAAGACCCACTGATTCGCCTAGACAACTTGTTTGTGATTATCAAATTTCTATGCCGATGACCCACTTGCTGGCTAAATTTGAGTATATCTCTCTTTTTGATATTTGGGCCCAGCAATTTGAGAAGTTAAAGCGAGCCCTTAACTGACATGGTGGTTGTACTCTTTTTGGTTCCAACTCTCTTGTTTTTATTGCATTTATCTTAATGAGAGTTGTTCATGCCAAGTTGACAAGCTCATTTGTGCTCTAATAGGATTTGATTTAGGTAGCATTGTTTAGCTTAAAATGGAGTGACCGATACTCCATTGGCTTCTATTTGAGCCGATTTCAAGAGACTATAGCTTAGGTGTATTTCCGCACCTGGCCTAGTATACTCGTTCCTCTCTATTTCTCTTCTCATTTTGTTTCTTTTGTATATATTTGTTGCTTTATTTTAATTTTATTATTCTCTTTTGATTTTTAGGGTCTTATCATTTTCTCCCCTTCTGGGTTTTCTTTTCTTTTGTACATTTGTTTTTCTTCATTGTTTTATTTTCTGCTCTGTGTTTCCTTCCACTTCTAATGAGGACGTTGTGTGATTTATGTGTGGGGGTGGGGAAACTACGTTTAAACAAAAAGACAAAATGAAAAAATAAAGAAAAATTTTGCAAAATTCAAAAAGGTTTTTGTTTTTTCAAAGACTTTTGTTTTGCTTTGGGGAATATATGTGTGCTATTTTTTATTGACTATGTTCTCTTGTACCCTTAGTTATTATGTTGTATATAGATATAATGTGCATTGATAGAGCTTAGTCCAAAATGTAATGTTTATATACAATTTTAACCCCTCGACATTACTTCTAAAGCAAGCTTGACTTTGGTAGATGAACCTATGAGCTTTTGAGCCTTTTGGACTATTCATCATTTTAGTCTTATTTTTCTTTCACATGTGTCTCTTCCATGATTACATCTTTAGAACTTACTTTGATTCTCTTTGAGATCACATTTAGCATATGCATTATGATAATATAATAGAGGCACTCATTGGTTCTTGTGAACCATATAGCTAAATTGCCACCCTGATTTGAAATGTTTTACCCCTTGCTAGCCGTTTGAGTCTTAATTGTTTTGGTTGTGAATCCCTCACTTTAGCCTTTGGTCGAACCATATTTTCTACCCATAAGCCAAGACTAGTGGAGCAACACTTCAATATATGGTGGGTAGCTTTCGGGTGTTGGTGCAATTGGTGGTTGATTTTGGTATAAGTTGGGAGGTATCATTGTGACCACTTGGAATTTGAGTTGTATTATTTTTGTACATGTCATTCATTCATTTTCTTAATGGAAAAAAAAGAAGGAAAGAATGAAAGAAAAATAGAACAAAGGAAAAAGTTCTAATGAAAAAAAAAAGTTGGAAAATTTTTTTTTGAAAAAAGAGAGTTGTGAATGAGAGTGTTTGGCATGGTTGTAGTCATTGTATGTGCTCACTTCCAAAGGTCCAATTTTATGGGGTGTGTTCTTAATTTTGCTTTGAGAGAGAGTGTGGTTATTATAACTAGTGCAAGTGTTGGTTGCTCATTAGCTTCGGCCTTTAGCTTCTTATTTCCCAAATCATTTGCCCTTCTCCTAACCCTTAAGCCTTTGTCCAATTACAACTCTAAAAAGTCACCTTGATTATTAATTTGCATATTGCATTTTTAGTGGTGGAGAATTGAGGATCTTAGCAAGCCCATGGTAGGTTGTATGATTGGAAGAAAATTGACTGGACCTTGTTATATCTTGACCACATGAGCGGGAGCGATTCCACATTTCCTTAAAGAGAGGTTCTACCAGGCATGCTTGTACATAATGTTAAGTGGGGTGAAAGACAGTGAGTAGATGTCATTAGTGGGGATTAAAAATTTCTTAATTTGTATGTTATGTTTATATGTGATCTAATTCATTAGTTACTTGAGTGATATAGCTGGTTGTAATATGCATATATTTTTCCCTGGTATTGTATATATAAGTTTCTGTAAAAAATTAAAAAGATTTTTGATTTTCTTTTTATTTTTAAGATTTTATGGGTGTATGTTCTACAAACCTTTACGAGACGTTCCTCGTCCACTAGGGGTAACCTAGGGGTTTAAAGGGCTTGTTGTACATGCTAAGTGAAACCGTGATTCCTACGAAAATCAGTTTGAATTTTATTTTTTTCTAGGATTTTTAGTTTTATTTTACTCGATGATGAGCCAAACTTAGATGTGGGGTTATTTGTTCAACCAAAAATTATGTTAATTTATACCCTTTATTATCTATTATTTGCTCGAAATAAATTATTAAATTAGGATTTTAATATGGTTTTATTTATTTTGTAGGGATTGGAAAAAAAACTTGGGAAAAATAAATAATGCTCAAATGATTAATATCGGATCAAGTAGAGAAGGAGGGGGAAAAAAAAAAAAGAGAGAGAAGAAGAAGAACCAACCTAGTAGCTGCGGCCCAATTCCCCTTCCCTCTTCCATTTTCAGCTCTTCTTCTCTCTGTGCCTTGCCATGTTATTGCTTCGTGTGAGCTTGGCCTAAAAGCCGAGTAGCTTCAGTGACCCAAACGCGCAGTCCAGTCTAGCTTCCCTTCTTCTTTCCTAACCCTCTCTCTTTTCCCCATTATTTCTTTCCCATGGGACAGGATGAAAGCCAGCGCCCTAGTACCTCCCTTCCCTTCTCCAGTCTACCTTCACTTAAAGAATCATGCCTGTCTCACGTGATCTCCAGCCTGTCTTTTCATTTTCTTCCATTATTGTTCTGCCCATAAACACAATGACCTGAGCTCTATCTCCCTTGCGTGTTGCTGCTCCATCTTCTCCATAATTGCAACTCTCTCTCTTCCTTCATTCACCGTATTAACTACACCTTTTGTTATTTAGCATCAGTCATCACTTTGAGGTTAAGATTAACTCGAGTTCAATAACATTAATCAAAGGGAGGTGGTCGCATCCTTTAGGGGTCTTCAAATGCCGTTAAAGCCTGAAGGAGGCAAACAGATAGCTCGGGAAGTGAAAGAGAGCAGTAGGATTTAGTCTTGATTTTTGCTAATTTTGCGAGAGAGATCTTCAAATTTTGTGGTGCTTTCATATTCAGGCTTTGCTTTGATTTCATTTTCCTAGAATTTGAGTTTCATGAATATGAGATTATTTGAATGAGTTGTGAGATGTTTTGAAGTACGAATTGCACACAATCTATCCAGCTTTCAGTTCATATTCAACTCGCTTAAGCTCGCCGTAGTGAGCTTGGTTTTGATGTTCGATCAAGATCTTTACTGCTCGTGTCTTGTCTTTGTTGCAAGTTGATTCTCCCCTCCCTCAATTTAGTAACTTTAATAACTCAATTTTGTGATACAACCTTCGAGTTTTGAGGCTTCCCAATTTCAATTAGTTGTAATATTGGCTTACAGTTTGACAGAGTTCTTGTGGTGTTTAAGTCTCCTGCTTTCCTTAGTTTCTATTACAAATTTTCCACACAGTTAGTTCAATTAGTTTGCAATAGTTTATTTTAGCATAGGAATTTTAGTCAATTAGGTTACCTAATTTCATAACCCATCCTTAAGGACGACGCCCGTAATTATTACAGCGAAAAACTGTGCGCTTGCGAAAATCAGAACACCATAAGATCCTATGGTGTAGTCGGTCGCCATTGATTGAAATATATTTCTGGTTTTGAATAGTGGTTAAGAATTTGAAGTTCAAATATCTTGAAATGTTGGGAACCAATCTTATTTCGAACTATTTGAATATTTTTCTCTAACCCTTAAATATTTGAAATGAATTTAAGTAAGCGTATTACTATTAGGGGTATACATTATTGAGCTTTATCTTAATGTTCAAAATGTTGTGGTTTTAGGTACCAATGTGCTGCATGCAGATATGATGTGAGCAAGGCCGTAAACAAGCTTTAGATAAACTTTTTTAACATGAATAAATGTTAGACTTATAGTTGAATGACTTTTTACCATTGATGTTTGATTGCTGACTTTGGATTATATTGTAACACCTCAAAATGAACATGCTTCACTGTTTGCAGTTTCTTAAATAACTCTCTTGATTAGTAATGATATCCCAACAATCGGGTGTTGTCGCCATCCCAAAAAGGACAAAGCTTAAAGCAATTATGCTAGAGATATTATAGTTGAACATAATTCAAGCCCATAAACGTTCAACACCATCCAAAATCATACATGTATAGATGATAAGAAGCATAGGGTTTATACATCATAGTAGGCAAATCACCATTGTTAGTACAATTCCAGCCACAAGATACTGATGTTTTGTAAGGGAAATCAATAGGTCATTGGAAATTGATGCTTAATTTCTACTGAGCATCTCTCAAGCCTAACTAATATATACAAGCACAAAAAATGATACATATAACTTATTTCTTAATCTTAGAACCTTTGTATTTAATCACAAATCCCGGTAAGTCTACCGTTTACTTCCTAATTTCTGCTCGATTATAGAAGTCACTAATGATCTATTAATTGAGACTACAATTAAAGAAGAGATGTGAAAACACTGTCAATACCATTCCCACAAAGACATCAACTCATGTCTGAAAACTAACTTACAAACCATAACGATATGTTCTGCTAAGATGAACACCAATAGATAGTATAACGTCACAATACTAAAATTGAAACCAAAAGAAGAAACCAAACAATAATTGCGTCTTAGAACAAAATAACCATTAATAATCATTATATAAAAGCGAAAACGCTAAAAATGATGATGAAGAGGGAAAATGGAACATCTAAAATTGAAAAAAGAAGGGAAAACCTAGAAAAACACGAATCATAAACCCTAAAAACAATAAAATTGAAAATCAAAACAGTGAACGAAATAAAACCAATAATTAACATAGTGGAAACAAAATTAGAATTAAACTTACCTATTTTAGCATTCTTTGCCAAATCTTCTCCCACAATCATCTTCTTTGAAACAACCTAAGATTACAATGCAAATAACTTCAAAATTCAGCTAAATTGCATAAAAAATGTCTAGCGACGACAAACTAGTTGAAAACAATAAAAAAAATACCTTCAATAGATAGAATAATGCGCAAAGTCGAAATCATAGGAAATAGCAAATAGCTTGGCTTGTTGAAGAAGCAGAACATGAAGAACAAACGAGATAAAAACAAAGCTTAGAGAGAAACAGAGCATAATGCGAACAGAGCATAGAGAAAAGCGAATCATCAGTAAGTAGTATTCTAACAATCTATATATGTATATGCATTAAAATAAAACAAACCCTCTAAATTTTTGACAAATGTCATTCTCACAAAATTTCTAAGATAATCAATAATTTTTACTTCTTTCTTGTTTTAAAAAAATTCAAATTACTCAATGTGGGATATCTTCCCCAAAAAAAAAGAAACAAGTTACTCATTTACTTATGAAACATTTTCTTTCCCAAAAAAGATTTTCTAAAGCTAATTACAATTTCAAAGACATTCTTTCCAAAAAATGTTCAATGATAAAACGTCATATTATATTACCAACACCACTCACAATTACAAAAATAATGCATTATATTATAGTAAAATAAATGTGATGATTGTGGACAGTTCCAATTATTACCGAAATTCAGCAACCAATATGAAATATTATAAAGATATATAATCACATAGACATTTGGATTTTTGGGGTGTTGAATTTGCATTTGATAAAGATACATAATCACATACACATTTGTTATATCCTATTTGCTAAACAATTATTATTGTTATCAATAAACAATAAAAGATTTTATTTTCATTGATATTATTTTTTCCTATCTATTTGAATGTACTTATACATACAAATATGAAATATTAGAGATTTTAGATAGAATGCAATATAATTTATGCATTTTGTATATATATAAGATAATTCCACCAAAAAATTACCACTAAAAGATGCCAGAGTGTTGTTAGTTTTCAGAACACGAGTTCAAACCATTATTAACAATTAGCAATGATAAGATTATGCCCTGTTGAATGCATGCTCTCATAGCAAGATGTGAAAACTTAGCAAATTGCTACAATGTTCCGAGTAAAAAAGTTAAAGCCAGTATTAATAATTTTTTGGCGGTAAGATCTTATTCCTTTTAATACATATTCTAATTATGATATTCTTACCATCCAACAGTAAGCAATTACTACAATTGAAAAACTTATGATATTTTTCAGGAATTCCATGATTATGAAAATACATTACGATTAAGTCAATTACAATTTAAATTTAAATATCTTATACAAATGCAAATATTAATTTTTATATAATTTTTTAAATAACATTTTTGTATATTGTATGGGTATAAGATTACTAATTTGAAATCAAAACACCAATTTTTCTTTCTGTCATTTGACTTTTTTTAAGGCTCTGTTTGGTCCTTAGAAAATTTGATGGAAAGAAAAGTTGAAGGAAAAAAATGTGAAGGAAAAAAACTAGGAAGAAAATGAGTTTTGTCTCTTGTTTGGATCAAGAAAAAAATACAAAAATTTAGATGAGAAATTTGAATGTTGATGAACTACTTAAATCATTTTGATACCATTTAAATCATACAAAATTAGATAAGGTTGAGAATTTTCCTCAAACTTTCCTCACAATTTTATGAGAAAAATTTTATTACTTATTTTTAATAATTTTGTCATCAAATTTTCTTTCATATTTTTTCTTTGTGATTTTCTCTAAACCAAATACCAAAAAAAAATAATTTTTTAAAATTTTGTTTACTAAATTTTTTAAGGTCCAGTGAGCAAGCTCATGGCATATGCGCACGTCCTCACCGTAAATATTTCAGACACTACACTCCCGGGAAAGGAGAACCAGAAAAACAGGAAAGAAAAAGCTCCTCTTCGCCCGGTGCTGAGTGTGTCCCTTTTCGTTTTCCTGGCATCACCTCTGTACCCTAGTTATATAGCCAGAGTCTCTCTTTCTCATATTCTTCTCTTTCGGTGTTTCATCGTTTACCATATCCAACCCAGTCAAAGGTAGTCCAACTCCTCTCTGTGTCTCTTCAACCTCGTGCAACTCTCTCTTCTCCTTCTTTGTTTTTTGGGGGTTTAGTCGGTGAAACTTGGTAGGTAGGTAGGTAAATGGAGGTGCCACCAGTCGAGAATTGTCAGCCGGCAACCAATTCCTCAGAGGATGCGGCGCCCCAAGATCAGAATAATGACGCCCCTGAGCTTTCGGATGCTAATGGGTACTGTTTAGTTTTGCGGATTTGTTTCTGTATTTTTAGGTTTTCTGCAATACTCATGCTTGCTGAAACTTTGACAGCTTGTTGTCTGTTTTGTTAATCTCACCGCTTTTTAAATACTAATTGTTCAATTTATGGATTTTGCGAGATGGGATTCTGTTTAATCGATCAGGAGCCAGGACTGTCGCCTGGCACTGCTGTCAGTTTGCCGTGATTTTTTGTTTAGTGATAGTAGTTTGCATGATGGGATTTTGGTTTCTGGGAAATTCTTGAGCTCTGAAGATACTTTTGCTATGATTATGAATTGATTTTCCCCCCTATTTTCTGCTCATGAGGTGGGCACTTGTATTTCAGTCCAGGTCTGAGTCTATGTTAGAGTTCATGCTGGGTGGAGCATAGGAAGGGAGCACAACAGATCTGTTGGGTACATTGAGTCAGATTCGGGTGGGGAGGGAAATCAAATACCTTTCATTTCATACAAGCTTAGAGCTCATTTATTCAGTATTCATTGAATTTCTTGTGTGGTGTTAGTTTTGCTATAGTGTAATTGGAATGTAAAATTCTATTGTGGTTTATCTGAGTGGAAAGAGTAAGACCAAGTAATTTTATTCCCTTAAAAAATGAATTAATTTGAGAGCTGTCTTTACTTTTATTTGGCACAGATAGAGGGGAAAATTATTAAAAGCTAAATGCATCTAGACCATGATATATTGCATCTGGAGTTTGTATTAGTTTTTATCGATCTGTAGCTAAATTTAATGAAATAGGAAATTATTAAAGCTAAATTTGTCATGATTATAGAGCTTGGGCAAAACCACAATGCTGATCTGCCCTATTCCCTTATGTTGCACTTGCACATTCAGGGAATTGCAGAAGGTAAGCCAATCAGTAAATTTCTTGTAATTCTTAGAATTTGGTGGCATTACGACTGTGCCATTTCTGCAAGCATGATCCTGGTAATCATATTCAGAACTTAGAACATTTCTGCAATCATGATCCTGGTAATTATATTCAGAACTTAGTGAAGTGTTATCAAGTGGTTAATGTTGACTATGGGGTGGTTTATGTTGTTCTGATTTGCTGGTGTTGATGTGTTGGAGGTTGGGGATATATAGGTTTCAATTTCAAACAGATGATATGTAGTAATCACAGCTTACGATCTTGGATGAAAATCTATGAGGTTTTATGTTAGGGAGAAAGAAGACAAAACTGTGATTTTCAAAACTGTGATTTTGAGGCCTTTATTTACATAGACAGTTACAATGTTTGCTGAAATATGGCAAACAATGGTTCAGTGTGGTCATTGTCATGCAGCATTTCTTTTGATAGTATATTTAATTGTTTGATAGAGATGGTATAATATGGTATTTTTGTGTATGTTGCACAAGATTCCATAGTATGTTCAATGTTGTCCAACTGTTGCAAGGCAGAGTGTTTCCAACGCTAACAATGGAGGAGCTATGTGATGTAGATGAGGGCATATTGGACTGAATATTGAGATGGATCTCTGTATAGTAGTATTAACAAGTATATATTGCACTGCCTGACTACTACCGTTTGCCAATATGATTAGTACAATCACACATGGTTATTTCTATGTGTATTTGAGAAGAAAATACTATTTTCTTGTCACCCTATGTTTCTTGGCGGAGACTGTAAATTTATACATGAGAAATTTGTTTGATGAGAAGATGACGCATCATTGTACATATAGGTCATTTATTTCGGAACTTGTTTTGCTAGTGTCTTGAGTGAAGGTTGGACTCTAGTCCTCTAGACCTTGTCAATTATTGTCACCCACCCTATACTAAAATGTTGTTGGGCAATTGTACCAATGGTGATTTGCATCAGCATATTGCCAAGCCAGGGAAGGAGCGGAAACTTTCCTCTGGACTTAAAACTTTGCAATGCAATTTCTTGAATATTTTCAGTTGGTCCTTCCTTGAATGCTTATTTATTGGTGCATTATGAACGAGAGTTTTGCATGAATTAGTCATGATGTGAGTAAGGGTTTTTATGGTGTGAGCTAGTGATATTGGCAGTCGATAACTCAGTACCTATCAAATACTTGTTATGCATTATGAACTAAGAGGACAAATGCAAGGATTAAAAATATGGTTTTGGTGACGATGTTAGTAAAGAGGGCCATACGTTATGCTAATGCAGAATTGCAAAGCAAATCAACATCGTCATAGAGGGAATTTTTGAAGGAAATTTATCAAAAATTGTTTTGTAATGGTATTTGGAAATTTTGTTATCTTACTATTAGCATAATATGACAAAGTTTTTGACATATGTATACAATTAATAAAATACTATATAAGCCACTTAATGTTTAGTAAATTGGAATATAAGAGTTGCTCTCCATTTCAGAATGGTTATAGAGCGATGGTTGTGGGTGATGTTGCTACCATACTGTTGTCTTGGCCTGCCCATGACAAGCTAATATGCTGTAAAACACGGTTTGCTTAACTTTAGTACTTTTAGATGCGACCATTTTATTGTGGATCGGCCTCATTTTGAATCCATTAGGGCAACACTGTCACAGGAACCCATCAAGATTTTCATTTCCATTTTCGTAGCAATTGGAAGTTGGAACTATCTTCTTCCTTGTGACTTATCTGGGAATCAATTGAGAGACTCAGTTTAATAGGTTACTCTAAGCGGGCTGAAGTCATTTTGGAGCACGTGATTAGATATACTCTGACTTGAGTGCTGATCCGGTTTTGGTTTCATTTGGGCTGTTTTCAATTTTCAGTCCTTGTTGCTCTCTTATGCATGTTATTTGTCGTCATTGCAGAGCCAGAGAATCTGAGCATAAGCTGTCTGCTGAAGAAGTTAAGAGTGTGCTGGAAATAATAGCATCTACTGGAAAATTTTGGTAATTTTGTTTGTTTCTGAGTTCTAGCTGCATTTATACAAAATTGATCTCTTGCTGGTGAGAAGAGGATATGGATTCTTTGGTCTGTTTAGTTTGACATGTATAGCATAGGTTGAAGAAACCATGTTTGTTTAGGTGATCAATATTAGCAATTTCAGATAAATACAAATTTAGCAAATTATGTATCTGAAACAATCTAACCTACATTACTGGTAACTGGTCTGGCCATGCATTTGTAACATTGGAGTCTGAACTTTTGCCTTTCTTTGCTGAGTGGAATCTTTCATTTTGTCTGTGTTGTCTATCAGGCATGATTGGGACGAGTTAAAGAGTATGCTAGCCTTTCAGCTGAAGCAGGTAATGGTGAGGTATGCCTGTATGTAAGGCCTTTTTGCAGTTGGCTATGCCCATTTGCACTTACGTTTTGTCCCTTGGAACCTTAGTATGTGACTTCATCACTATTTTTTGGCGATGATGGTATTTACTTCTGTAAATTTGAACTTCAAGGTTCTTTCAGAATACCCAGAGGCCGCAAAGGATGAAGATCAACAAAATTCATCTTTGGGAGAGAGTTTTGCAGAGTTGGCAAAAAGATTGGACGAAGGTATCTCTCTGCTATATTGCTCCGTATTTCTGATTACTGCTTTTTCTGTGCTTGTTTTGCACTGCATGCGCAACATTGTCGTTTGGTGTTGATGAGTATTATTTGCATGAGGGTGATGTTCTTTATTGCTGGTTCGAATCATGGGATTTGGGTACTTGTTTTTTTACTAAACTAGTAAGCGTTCAAATTAATGCAAGAAATTGTAATTCTTCTGTTTAATAGGACACAGAAGTGCTTAGTGAAAGCTGCCGCTTTAAAGTCATTTCCTGCATTACTGTGTTGTAGATGGTAAAAATTATGCATAATAATAAATACTAGGATAGAAGTCAAACCAAAAGAGGTGAAGAAATGATGTGGTGTATTTCCAGGAATGAATTGCCCTATATCCACCAACTTGACTTGTATAAGAAAGAGTTGCACTTATAATGAACAAGAACTGCCCATAACCAAGTTCTTGCTTTTAATAGTTGTTCTTGGACCATTGGGAACTAAATTGGGAGCCTAAATATGGACTGATGCTTGATAATTTAAATGCTGAGAACAGTCTGGCTGGGGAAATTTCTCTTTCGATTGACAGGCCAAGATTTTTTTTTTTTTGGATTTTCTTTTGGAGGAAATGTTAGTGTGATATAATGTGCAAATTTACTGGATGTAAATGGCATTGGGGTTTATCTGTGCATTTAGAAGTCCATAGTTTTTGTAGGCATGGCTCTCCGAAAAATATCTATCAACTTGAAGTGTCTTGTTCGCTGTTTGCTGATGCATTCTTCAGTGTTGGGGTGCTATTTGCTTCTAATGATGTACGTAGTCAACACCGTGCCTTTATTCATTGCATCATCAAGCATGCTATGGTTTTTGTTTGTCTCTTTTTGCATCTATTGGTCTCTGTTTTATCTATGCCTCTCATGGCACAGGTCTTATGTTATGTCTTCCATCACAATCCATGCTCATCCCTCCAAAACACCTCGTACATTATGGGACCAATTATTAATGTTTTACACCCACATTTTAGAATGGTTGTTAACTAAGGAAGTAAGGATACAGAAATGTTGAATTTTTTGGCTTTAATGCCGTAATTAATGGGAAACTGCTTGAAAGATGTGATTACAAAGTTCACGTTATCTCCCTCTTTTCTCCCTCTTTTGTTGGGGTTTTTGTGGGCTTCTCTCTCTCTCTCTCTCTCTCTCTCTCTCTCTCTCATGTGTGTGCTTGTGTGGATTTTTTTTTGGGGGGGGGGGATCTGTCGCAGAAGCATGAAATTGTGCATATTTATGACCCTTGAAAAATATTTCTACTTTTTGCATGGTGGGAACATGTCCAGTTGTTTTCTTTAACTAGATTGATTTATGAGCACAATTGATGTAGGAAAAGTGACATGAGCCTTTTAAATTTTTTGATAACGATGATGGCATGTTGTGATGATTATTATGCTGAGCTTTTTGGATTAATATGTTGATAATGTCAATTGGTCTAATTTCTTCTCACTTATGGTTTAGCTATTGGTGGATGGCTTCCCATGGAAGTATTCCCTCTTAATTAAACAGAGGTGTTGATACTTGGTGTACTGGTAGCTCTGGGATGTAGAAAAGAAATCCTTACTTAAGACTTGTTGGGGATTCAGTGGGCAGCGCCTAATGCAGCGAGACATCAATTACTGGCTCAGGAACTTTTTTTGGAGGAAGTGTTGTGCATGGACTTTTTGGTGCAATTCCCCATGCTGTCTTTTGGTTGTTGTGGATGGAGAGAAATAGGAGAGTTTTTGATGGAGTCGAAGCTTCACTTCAGCGGTTAAAAACAAGTAGCTCAAGAATTTATTGTTTTCTGTTTTTGGATTTTTTTTGGGGCTCTTCGATTGATCTACTTGATTTTGTGGATGGCCTATTTTTGGGGTTGTAATTAGCCTCATGTGGGATGTTTTTTCAGCATCCTTTCTTTTAGATATCTCTTCTTATTAGGAATATATATATTTTTTTATTAAAAAAATAAATGTAATCTTTCTCACTTTTCTGCTGTTGGCAATGTTGACACTCCTTCCTTGAATAGCTCTGTGCAGCTTTATAGACGGGCCCCCATTCACTTTGCAAAGACTTTGTGAGGTAAGTCAATCACTAGAGTACTTTGTGCTGGTTATTTCTATTTGAGAGCTATCAGCATGTAAAGGGATTTTTGACTACATTGCATGAATTAAATGTTCAACTTTTGAATTTGCTGGTGGGTTGTACTTGGTCTTTCAATTATAGATGATACTAAAGCAAGTGAATTATGAAAGAGAACCCAAACATTCCCCATAGCAAATTTTGCAGAGTATTAATAGCTTCTGTTAAAAGGGTCCATGGTCTCGCAAGGATACAAAATCTTCTTCTCTTCAGTTATTGGGGCACACTTTATTTTTGTTATTAATTAAATGTTATAAGGGGTACGGTAAATATTGAATATCTTTATTAATTAAACGTTATATGGGATGCAGTAAATACTAAAGCTAGAGAGCAAGTCATTGCACAGGATTCTGGAATAATTTGTTTGCAGAATTTGGTTTCTTGTGGACATTATCCATGGATAATTATCTTCATGGTGTGAATTAAATAGTTTTTCAAATAGAAGGTAATTTTTCTAGGAGAAATGAGTTCTATGCATTTCACTTATCACAAAAAAAAAAGAGTTCTATGCATTTCATAAATCAACAACCTGAGTGAAGTCTTTCACTGGTTGTGGACTTCTTATGACTTTTATTAATAATTTATTTCAAACCTGTGGTAAAAATCATGACCTTTGCTCAATGTATTTAACCACTAGGAGCAAACAAATAACACCACCAAAATAATAGCTAAAGGACTGGGGGAAAGCAATAGATATTATAGGTCATAAGTAATCAAGTTTTGAGGTCCCTTAGGTCCTTACGTGCAACTGCCTGGCACCTGCCAGGTATGCATCTGCCTCTAAACTATTGTTATGAAATTGAGATCTTCAATGGAATGTAATGTGGGTCTTAAGGTCCAGTTAGAAGTGTTTGTTCCCAACGGTCACTAGTGGTCGACGGTATTGTTTGTTCAAGTGAGAGTGTGTAACTACTTAGACGGATCTGCCTATTCAGAGAGTTTATCTTAAAGGACCCCATAGTTAAAAAGCATGTTCGACTTGGAGAAGTCCTAGGAATTGTTGTTTTCTTTGAAAATTTCCTCAGTCACATAGGGGGTGTGTGAGGATAAAGCTCACTGGAAACAGTTGTGGTGATTTGTCAGGTTATCATCTATCCTAAGAGTAGTATAGCCTGGTGGTGGCTTGTGAGCGATAGTTGATGTGCTAGAAATGGTATTAGATCTCACTGACAGTGCATTACGTGTTGTGCGATTGGATAGAAGAGCCTTAGGCAATTGCCTAGCAGGGAATGATTGAAGGACTACAAAGTTGGTCAGTAGACCTATAAGTCGAGCACATAGTGGGGTAAAATGAGGGTGTATTTGTAAAATGGCTGTATGCTAAGTGGTAACATCCAAAAACTTGTTTAAAGGGAAGCCTAAAGGATTTGATATGATTATCTTATTGTCAAAGCTGTGCTTTTCTTTTCAGGGAAGCAATTTGCAAGAATTCCACATTCAGATGTGCTTGGTTTTAAGCATCTTTTAGATGGGTGACCACTTTGAAAGTTGTTCCAAGTAGTATGTTGTATTAAAATTAACCATGTTGGGAAGGCTTCTGGTAGTTTAGAGGGCTAGCCATTAATCAGAAACTAGAAGCATGCAAATTGTAGTAGGGAAACATATGCTTTTAGGTAGTTTGTATGTCAGGAAAGTTCAATAATTTGACTAATTTTCACAACAAACTTCGAGTCTAAATCATGTAACAATAGCCCTTCAATCCAGGATCCTTTCTAATGGTTACTACAATCCCAAACTTGTTCCACAACCCAACCAAACCTCTTTTGAGAAGAGGCCTGAAGAGGGCTAGAAGTTTCCGATTGTCTCTGATTGGCCATCCCACAGATGAATGCCTATTTTGGATTTAAACATCATCTATTTGGAAATATTCGTTATGATTTGTGTTTCTGCTACACATTTGAAAACTGAATGCTCATGTGACATAGTGTTGAATCCGGCTGGTCAAAGGAGGGTCCTATAGCTCTAGCTAGCACAGGTGGTGATGGTTTCATCTATTGCTATATGGTGCTTGTGAATGTGAGGGAAGTACTGTGACAGGGCCCTAGATAAGAAGTGCATAGTCCCTGTTCATGCAAAGAAAAATGAGGGGAACCATTTATGGTTGTTTTCTAATTTTATTTTTCTCAGTGGGAGGGGGGTTTGGGGGATTAAGAATCCTGACTATGACGACAATATGCATTATCCTTAAGGCGTTGTTCCTTGTCGAAAATATTGTTTTACATCCTCTTGCATTATTCCCATCTGCGAAACAGAGTGACTATAAAATTTTTTCTTAAAAAAATGTGTTCATTAATTTGTTTCTGGCATATTTGACAAGGATTCATATTTTTTGGTTCCCTCAAAAAATGTATCATGGAAATAGGCTTTTTCCGGATTCTTGTCCAACAATGCTTGTCCTTGATAAATGAGAGTTGGTCCACTTAGGTCCAACTGGCCTTAATTCACTTCATTATTAAAAGGATGGAGCTAGTCAATTAATATGCTTGCTATTGCAATGCTGTGAGTCAAATGTGGGTCACCACTGCTTGTGTCCCTTGTCCCAACTTGTGAGTTGTGGCCCCTATTAAAGCCCCCCAAATCATTCTTGTAAATAGTAAAATCTTCAATAATTATGCCTTGTTCACCAGAATACTCAAGCTTTCTGCTCCATTGTGGGCATCAAGTATGATGTTAACCTTGTTCGGAAGCCTGGATTGGCCTCTGTTGGTATTACTATGTAGCAAAATACTTCCATTTTGTGATCTATTACAAGGAACTCCAGAATCATGATGCATTATATTTATACGGAAAAGATGTGCTATGTATTTGTGACTCCCTAGACTCCTCTTTCTTTGTGTCTTGCACATGGGAATAACGGTATGTTACTGTAAATTTTCATGTGCCGCTTTTGCCTCTGTTTGTGTACATTGATTTCTAATTTTACACTTTATGTATGTAGATTTTGCTTGATGCACGAACTATCTATCCAAATCTGTCTAAACTTGCTCTGGCACTAGAAAAGGTATATCTAAATTCTTGTCGTTAATTACACTTTATGGATGTAGATTTAGCTATCAATTTAGTCTATGGAAACAACTTAGTATGTCGATAGCTTAATGTTTGATTTGAGACTGGGTTATCTTTCAACCACATTAATAATCCCGGGACTTATTGTTGTAGTTTCTATTATTAGCCTTTCTGTTCTTGGAAACTCTGCAGTCACCTCCGTGTGATTTGGTATGGGCCTATTGAATGATAGAAGTTCTGACTTTTCCCTCAAGGGTCTTTTGGTAAATGGGGACCGAGGTTAAAGTCTCAGTATGTGAATGCATAATTGTATGCAATTGGAAGTAACAATATATAGCAAATTTGACCATCATCGGCCATGGGAGACAGGGTGAGAAGAGCATCGTTGAGTACTTTGAGGTTGTCTAGTAAAAGAATCCATTCCTGTTGAAAACGCTGTAATGTATGTGTCGCACAATTTCCACTATATATGTAGCAAGCACTCAGTATTCGAGTCCTCTATTGAGATCCATTGCAGTCAGAGGAGCACCTCTGAGTACTTCATCAGGCCATCCAGTTAATGAAGTTCAATCCAGTGGAAAGTTATTTAATGTTTGTTCCACACCACCTTGCTATATTATGTGGCGGAAAGTGATGAGGTCTACAATCCTGGAAGAGATCTCTTCCCTGTACATTTTTGGTTATTGGTCAGCCCCTATTCCTTCTGTTAATACCCAGCCTGTTTGGCTGTACGTTGTGCAGTCCATATGACAAAGGAGAACTGAAGTAACAAGCATAGACACTCTTATAGCTCTGCGTTGTGAGAATGTTAGAAAATTTGTCCCGAGTTTGATAAATTCTTTTGATCCTTAAAAGATGGTGAGTTATTTATTCGTCCTGGACAGATAGTCTTAACTCTTAAATTTTCGGCTGAGAAATAATTTCAGTGTTAGCAGTATTTTGCAGTTGTAGGCTTTTCCCAATCTGAACCTCCAGATTTCCCCAAAAAATCTGTGAACTTTTGCTAGCGTCAAAATTGAATATATGGCCTGGATGTAGATTGCTGCAATATATCAGGTTTTGTTGTAAGCACTGTGCTTAGGTTTGTGCGGAAATGAATATTGGATCTTGCCAATATTCAGAACCGTGAGCAGATAACGTGTAACTCAGCCACCTTCTGAAACAAAGCTCATTCTTTTCAACAGAATTTGTTGGTGACAAGTACTTTAACAAAATCCACGGATCCATACCCTTCCTCGACAGTGCAAGTGTCAAGAGCCGCTGAAGAGCAACTCGAGGATGTCCAGCCTCAACTGGAGAGTCAGCCCGAGGCTCATTCCAATTCAGTTGAAAATGGAAGGGAACCAATGGCAGCAGAGAGAGATGAGGTCATGTCAGAATTAGATGCTCGAGTTGATGATCGTGTGACCATGGATATGGATAGCTTTGAAGAGATTATCAGCCCATCAGACTCAAATTCGGAGCCAACTGAGAATTCTTAAGTCTTTTATCGAGCATATGCAGCTGTTCGATTGCTTTAGCTTATAACCACTTTTCCATGAGATATGCAAGCAATTATGCTCCCATCGCACGGCTTGCTCCGTATATTATGGCGTTTCTGTGAATTGTAAGCTATCCAGTGGTGCTTTGAGCCATTGGGACATTCATTATCAATGTTGCTTCCTGATTCAGCTGAAGAAAGGTGTGGCATGATAACTTGTGTTTATATGTCTGATTGGATTTTTGAATGACATGAGAACTTGGTATTCTGGTGTTGTGAGAAGATGAGATGTTGCTCACTGCCCTGCCTGGGACCTGGGTTAGAAGAGTTCTTTGTGATCTTTCACTGTTTCAATGATGGAATTGTGTTGTAAATTGCATTTGACGGAGTATGTGGTGCTTCTGAATTTTGAAGTTCTTGATGTAATAGTGGAAAACATTTCTAAGGTTACTCTTATGTATTCCGTGCGCTGGGAGCATTCACTTGAAGGAAGTGTTCTTAATTATTTAGGCATTGGTGGCATGCGGACAAAGTTGATTGGAAACCTTGTTTCTTTGCGAAACTTCTGGCCTGATTGTCAGTTTACAGGCGTGATTCTGAGTTGCTTAAATCTGCCAAAGTTGCTTTGTGTTGGAAAAATTGAGCTTGAGATCCCTGACTAGTGACTACAGGAAATGCCCTAATGCCTGTGATAGGCCTTAGTGGTAGGGGCAATCCGTTATCTTCACCATAGATTCCGAGCTACAATAAAGTGGTCTATGTAGTACCAAATTGGTCTAAGCAGTCTCAAATTGCATACTCGAACTAGCCACAATCAAATATCTGCGCAGTCTCTCATCATGACAACTATACCTAGGTCCTTTGATCTAGGGAAAATCTTGGACTATATTGAAGCCAAGTAGTTAACGAGTGGGTAAATTTTAGTAGTTACTGGAAACAACTCGTCAAAGTTAGAGACAAGATGAAGTATGGGTTTGATGTTCAAAGCAACAAATGGTTCGCGAGCGCCGATGGCAATTATGGCGTATCAAAAGGTTTATAGATGGCCCAGATCTCGGAGGAAGTGCCGTGGTATTCTCTGGTCCGAAGCAAGTTCAAAGTTTCCAAATTCTTTATTTCTTGTTTTTGTTTTCTTCTGGTCTGTCGGGTAATGCAAAACATATAAGAGGAAAGTAACACAATGTCCATGAAGCTAAGCTACACACAACCTGATTCTCTATTATCATTTAAGTGAAGCTTAACTACAGTATGACCAACATGATGGCAGCACATTCTATCATCAATTTGACCAGTTATTCTCTTCTTCAAGGTCAACTGCTCGGCTTTCAAATTCAGCAAGTCCTTCTTCCGCTTTCTACATTGAACTTCATTAGATGCACTACAGTGTCCTTGAAGGTTGCCTCTATGGATCCAGCGCTTAAGCCTCTTGCATTCTTACAGTCCTCCCTGCACCAATCAAAGAGTTAGAATAAGTCAAATTAAAGTTGTATCTCCTGTCGACTATGACTGGCTCTGTCTTTGGTGTCCTAAGACTCTTCTTTCGTCGTGGGTGAGACTTCATCCTTCTTCATCGGCTTCTACTCTTTTTGTTCCCTTGAGATTGTGCATAGAATTGAAAAACAGGCAAATTTTTACAGCTTTGTTGTACTTCCTGATTAGCTGAGTTAATCACATTTATGGAATTGGCAACATCATCCGCTGCGATTCCAAAGCTTTGATCATCCTCCATACCAGTAGCTTTCATGGTGCTTGGATTATCTTCTTGCTTAACGCGAAGAACTATATAGGACACTGATCATGAATTGAAGAACTCAATCTTTTTTGCGTGTTGAACCATTCTATAAATTAGGCCAGGTGGTTGGATAGATTGTGGAGACCACTTTCCTTTAGACCCTCTTGAGAAGTGGTAGGTAATATTAGGAAATTCGGTAGGATTAACTCTACTCTTATTCTCCACACTTGGCATATTAGTGAAGGTGGAATTAGAGTCCACACTGCTCCTATCGAGATCCATCCCCAAGTTAGCTTCGACGTTGTTGTCTGGCTTGTCTCATATTTTTTAATAATGGCCATTTCTCGATCTGGATTACTTGTAACAATTAAGGATTGTTGAGCTGAGCTAGGATCTTCCACACAAGACCCCAAGCTTATTACATCTGCTTCCATCTCCCCACTAAATTCAGGTCACACAACATTCATCTTTATTCCCTCACGACATTGTTTTGTTGTTCAATAAGAAGGCTGCTCTCCATCACTAGCATAGTAGCATGCATTGCTAGATAATTGGAATTCCTGCAGGGTCTCATCTATGAGACAGTTCCCATTCTTAATTCTGGCTAGTTCTCTCACAATCTCCACATTGTTAGGTTCAACCTGAACAACTGCTTTCGGATCACACTGAGCTTGCCAAACATCACCCAATTGTAAATTGGCTTGTACTCTCCTAAACAAAGCCTTTGCGTTACAAGGCTCAAATTCCAGGAAAGTAAAGAGCATAAAGTCAAGACTGTTGCAAATTTTTGTTGTTTAAGTTCTGGCGCAAGCCAACTTAAGATTCAGAGTAACGACCAAATGCTTAAATAATGTCCTACTGCATTGGATACAATACAACTAGAAGTTTAATAGTAGTTAGGTAAAGTGCTGAGGCTTGGCTAAAATCTTGCTTCTTATAGCACCGATTCCCTTCTTCCTTTAGAAAATTAACTCGGCGGGGTATCTCCTCAGGCCTGTCCATTTGAATAACAACCTCAAGGTGAATCTGAACAAGCTCAGCTTGAATAAGATGAGTAATACCCCACTCAAGTAACGATCCATAGTTTATACCCTCCCAGTTACACAAAGTGAAGTACCCAATTCTAAGTTACTAACAACCTCTTAACAAAGTACCCAAAGAAAACAGTGGAGGACTTACCCAAACAAACTCACTAAAAACCTTCCAACGAAATTCAGGACTCAAACGTATAACATTCAACAGTGAATTGCGGCAAAATAAACAAGTATCAAGACACAGAATCAAGTAGAAGACCCCAACAACAACAATAAGCGCCACACCTGATTCATAAACACGATGCCTTGAATCACAGACGCCAACAACTTTGATGCAGCAAATCAGCAACCGTAAGTGTCAAGCCACCATTCAAGTGGCGTTTTAGCGCTGGCTCTGTCTTCAGTTCTTCTATTAGGGTTGAGACAGTTACGATAATTGAGGGGAAATCGAGAAAAGCTTTGTGGTCTTGAACAATCTAGATCAGAAAAACTACAAATTAAAAGTGAAATTGGTATGTGGCAGACCAGCGGCGAATGTTAGAAGAGCCGCCGCCGGCGACCTACTGGCGAAGGGCGTTAAACTGGGGCGACAACGTGAGACTAAGTATTGAGTCAGTGCTTGCACAATAACCTTTCGGATAAGCTGATTAATAGTATTGTTCTTCCTTTATATCACAAGTATCTATAACATATTGCTTAAAAGAAACACGGATTATTTCGAAGTAAACATCTTAATGAGGCAGGGGTTGTACATACGATAACATGAGATTTAAAATAGGAATTGAAAGGAATATTTTGGAGCATGTTAAGATGTAAGCTCCTCTAGGGATGACTAGATTATTCTGCAAGATGTTCTAGTAATGGCAGTAATCTCACTTTTGTAAAGATTTTACTAGTTACTATTAGAAATGAAAAACGAGTCAATTTAGGTCCACCTATTTAACAGACATATCAATTTCATGTTAGGCTTTAGATTCACTTAATTGAAGAAAAGCATTTAAGCTGAACAGATAAATTGTATCAACTTTGGGCCAAAATCCAGTTTAGTTCATGCCAGGTTGCAGTTCTCTTGGTAATTTCGAGTCAGGTTGGGCCATATTATCATGTCGGATCAGACTTTTCCGACTCTAATTATCACTTATCACAATTCATTCTATGTGAATGTTGGCTTAGGTGGCACCTCAACCACTTCCCAAGGCAGCACCTTGGGAACAAATCTTGAGGTAACACCTCTCCTCAATGTTGGCAAGTGTTTTAGTTGTGGCATTTTTGAAGGTGAGGTTGTTATACAGATCTTTCTCATATTTTGTGTTGGGAAAATGGATGTAAATGATAATTATTGTATTGGATAAATCAATGAGTAGTGAACATAATCACTTTCCGTATGACTTATTTGCTACATATCACAAGTAATCTTTGCGATAAAGCGTTGGCAAGATAAGCGCAGATGTTCCAGTTTTTTAAGTTTAACTCATGTAAATATGATTGTATACATCTTGTTCCCATCTTGTTCTCATATCTTATACCCATGTCTGTCCCCCCTTCCATGGCCTTAATAATATATTAAAATGCACCTTATGATCTGATTTGCAGATAGTGTCGGACCTTTATGATGTGAAAAGCTTATCCAAGAAGTTGGGCGAAAAACATATCTATATATATATATATATATATATATATATATATATATATATATATATATATAAATAAATATATATATATATATATATATATATATATATATATATATATATATATATATATATATATATATATATATATATATATATATACACACACACACTCACACCCACACCCACACATATACATACATA
>JAKOGI010001556.1:185000-190167 GCA_029747015.1 Carnegiea gigantea | reverse complement strand
TATATATATATATATATATTTTGCGCAAAAAGAATAATCTTCATTGACCAAAACAAATTTGTATACACCCGCACTCTTAGTCCTAACTTTCAGTATATGGTCATCTTTGCAGTAAAAGGTCTATACATGCTCTATATTTCCCCTTATGCTGATGAAGCTGTAGTATCCGGTGTGTGACTTGCTCTCTAATCTCCTTGACCACCTCTTGGGGTGGGAAAGTAGTATTGTGGAAACATTGTCTATTTCTAGCAAACCAAATTTGGTAAATGACTGCAGAGACCAGGGCCTGAAGTAGGCTCCTTATCTTCCTTGACTTCTTCATCTGATATATGGATTTTATGAGTGCATCCCTCCCCTCAAGCTGAAGCTGCAAGCCCCATTCATGATAGAACATACTCCATATCTCCTTTGCATATGGACATTCAAAAAAGAGATGCTCATGTGTTTCAGGGCATTGTTTGCACATGAGACAATCTGTTGAAAGTAAGGCAGTAAATCTGCCTAATCTCTGCAGTACTGGAAGTCGATTTTGCATAAAAAGCCACATTGTAAATGTGTATCTTGGTATGCTAGTTCTTGTCCAGACCAAATTGGCGCATTTGGGATTAACATTGTCTTCTATCAGCCATTTATACCCTTCTGTAACTCTGTAGTCCTCCTTATTGTAGCCTTCAAATCTAGTTCTGACCTGTTGAAGTTTCTTCCAGTACCAGTTAGAGTCACTTTTAGGGGTATATTCCCACCAATTTTTCCCTTAAAGGTATCTCCCATGTACCCATTTAACCCACAAGTTGTCTTTTTTCTGAGCTATGGCCCATACCAATTTGGCAATACATGCCATGTTCCATTTCTGCATATTTTTGACCCCCAAACCTCCTTGCTTCTTGGGAGTACATAGTCTGTCCCATGCAACATATGGAGCTTTATGATATTTCTCCTGTCCTCCCCAAAGAAAGTTCCTGCATAACTTCGTGATCTGGCGAATCACATCTTGTGGTAAAATAAAGATTTGTGCCCAAAAACTAAACATTCCCAGCAGAACAGAGTTAACCAAGACCAGCCTTCCAGCATATGAGATGTGTCTAGTAGCCCACACTTGGATTTTAGCTGTAATTTTTTCTGCTAATATACTGCATTCCCCTTTTGTGAGCCTACTGGCTGTTATAGGCATTCCCAAGTACCTGAAAGGGAGTTGTCCTTCAGTGAAACCTGTGATGTTCAGGCATTCCTGTTGTGACTGATTGCAGTCCCCTCCAAAAATAATATTGGACTTATCCAAATTTGCACTAAGCCCAGAGCTGAGTGTAAAGGCTTGGAAGGCTTCCATAAGTAGATTCAATGTTGCAGGCTTAGCTTTACAAAATATAATCAAGTCATTAGTAAACATAAGGTGAGTCAGGCCTAATTTTCTACAGTGTGGGTGATATTCAAACCCAGGCTGTAAACTGGCCTGCTTGAACAGTCTAGATAGATACTCCATAGTAATCACAAATAGCATTGGGGAAAGGGGGTCTCCCTGCTTCAGTCCTCTCCTCCCCTGGAAGAAGTTGCCTTGTTGTCCATTAATATGTATAGCAAATTGGACAGGAGTAATACACTGCATTACCCATTGGGAGAAAAGAGGGGGGAATTTAAGTGCATTCAGCAGTTCTGATAGGAATTCCCAATGAACTGAGTCGAAAGCCTTATGCAGGTCCACCTTAAGCATACAACTTAGGGGTGTGTGCTTCCTTTGGTAGCCTCTTGCTAAGTCTTGGCAAATTAGCACATTGAAAGGTAGCTCCCTTCCCTTGACAAAAGCTCCTTGTCTAGCATCAATAATGTGAGGCAAAACTTCTTTCAATATGCTACATAACAGTTTTGTTATGCATTTGTAGATGACATTGCAACAAGAAATTGGTCTAAAAATCTTTAGCCTGTTCTGGATTGGCAAACTTAGGTAAAAGTACCAATTTTGTTTGTCCATAGAAGCTAGGTAGTTGCCCACCAGAAAAAAATTCTTTGATTGCAGCACAAACCAGGGGACCAATGTCATCCCAACAAGCCTTATAAAACCCACTATTATATCCATCAGGTCCTGGAGATTTGTGAGAAGGGATAGAGAAAAGCACTTTCTTAATGTCTGAATCTGAGAAAGGTAAACAAAGTTGCATTTGTTGTTCGAGATTCAGGCACCCTCCCAAGTTAACCACATGAGTGTCCACCTGTGACCTGGAACTTTGTTTTTCCCTTAATAATTTTTTGTAGAAACTGGTCATGACTTTTGACGCTTCCTCAAATCCTTCCACCCTCTGGTCGTTTTGATCTCTGATTTGATAAATGCATGTCCATGCTTTCCTTTGTTTCATCTTTGCGATGAACACTCTGGAACATTCATCCCCATAGCTGATCCATTCTGCTTTGCATTGTTGCTTGATTAGTAGCATTGTAGAGTGATTGATAGAGACATATTTTTCTCTACAACTGGCCTCTTTTTGGATAAGGTCATGGTTAGAAGGGTCATGATGCAATTGGTCTTGAATGTGCAGAAGTTCAGTTCTGGCAGCACTTTGCTGTTGGTAGATGTCAGCAAATCTGTTCCTATTCAGCCTTCTGAGAGGAGGTTTCAGTACAGTTAGGACATGTTGCAAGTCTTTCAGATAAGATCCCTTTGTCCTCCTATTCAATCCTTATGTAACAATGTCCTTGAAACTCCTGTCTTTTGTCCACATCTCACAAAATTGAAATGAGCTTATGGGTTTTGGACATTGTGGAAAGCTCAGAATTATGGGGGTGTGATCAGATAGTCCTTGAGACTTGTACATCACATGAGTATAATCATTACAATTAAACCAAAAATCATTATGAAAAGCCCTATCTATTCGGGACCAAGCTAACTTATTTATCCAGGTAAAGAATGCTCCTTCATATTGAAATTCTATTAGGCCACTGTGATTGATACATGATGCATAGTCCTTGGTTTCTCGTTCTGTAACTTCCACACCTCCAATTCTTTCCCTACTTCTAAGCATTGTGTTAAAATCTCCCAAAACACACCATGGCTCATCCATATTCAGAGCTATGGATTCAATAGTTTTCCATAGAGGTATCCTCTAATCATCCAAATTCCTACCATAAACCAAGGTCAGAAAGAAATGCTTGGTGGTGGGTAAGTGCATTACCTGCCCATGAATCAGCTGGTCTGATTTAAGAATTAAATTGAAATGATACTTCCTTGGGTTCCAACTGAGGATAATTCTACCTCTCTCTATGCTTGTGGCATTATGCTCCTATTTCCAGTTCGGACACACCTTGCTCATCATATGCTGGATATTGGATTCTTTGACTGTGGTTTCCAAAAAACCTACTATCCTTACATTTTCCTGCTGCAAGAAGACTTTGATGTCCTCTTGCTTATTGGGGGCATTCATGCCCCTAATATTCCAACTTAGAATCTTATCCATGTGGGGATGAGGTACCCTCCCCCCTTTTTTCTACCATGTCCTGAGGTTCCTCTCCCTCCATTAAGACATTATATGTATTGGTGAGTTTCATTGGGTCAAGAAGTTCCTCTCTTCTTGGCATAATCTGTCTGTGTCTTGTTATAGGTTGAAAGCCTTCCTCATCTCTGCTTTCTGCTGCATTTGCTATCCCTACTTCCTACAATGCTGCACGTGAAGTACTAGTTGTCGCCTTCACTCTCCATTCTTTCCTTTGCTTCTCTTGCTTCTTACATTGCTCTTGTGCATGTCCAAACATTTTACATTGATCACATTTAATAGGCAGCCATTCATAAATGACCTTCTGTCTGAGCAAAATTCCTTTTTCGTTTGCAAACTCTATATACTCTGGGAATTGACCTTCGAGAGACATCTCAACCATAAGCCTGGCATACTTTAACATTGACTTATCCTTGGTGTATTTATCTGTTTTCAAGGGATATCCCAGGATACTGCCTATCTTGCTCAAACTCTGCATCCCCCAGTATTTAATATCTAAATCTGGCAGTTGAACCCAGATGGGAAGAGAAGTAATTACATCCGTGTTAATGTCCATTTCAGGGGTCCAAGCCTTTACAATAAAGGGTTTTTGGTCAAAATAATATACCCCCTCCTGAGCAACTGTCACTATAACTTGGTAGTCTTCAAACCTCACTAGGTACAGCCCTCTCCTGACCATCAGTACCTTATCAATGGCAAACTCACCCCAGATTCTATGCACAAAACCTGCTATGACCTCATAAGGTGGGTTGGCCCCCAATACACAACATAGGAATGTGTTTTGCCAATAGGCCACTTCGTCCTCAATATCTTCAACATTCAATTGCGCACATTTGGAACCATTAATCTCGATAGCAGGGATAAATTTCAGAGCAGCACCTTCATTAGGGTTGACCAAGAAAGCGAAAGTTGGCAAAACCCTAATCGCGGTTTGCACTGTATCAATCAGTGTTGGATTGCATGATTGTCTTGATTTTGATCCAGACCCCTCGCCAGCTTGTTCCAGTACATCTGAAGCCTCAGGTTCATTCGTGGATTGCTCCTTGTCTCCCTGATTTCCTTGATTCAATCGTGGTCTGCAGAGCACTGGGATAATAGAGAAGAAATCAGAGGTGTGTATATATATATATATATGTACATATATATATATATATAATATATATATATATGTACATATATATATATATATGTACTATATATATATCTCTATATATATATGTGTATATATGGTATTATGTAATATATATATCTCTCTCGTCTAATATATATATATATATATATATATATATATGGACATATATGTATCATATGTCCCTCCTTATATATATGTCCATATATATATATATATTAACATATATATACACATATATATGTATATATATATCATATATGTCCCTAATCTCTATGTACATATATCTACACCAATATATAATCTCTCTATATATATACACATCTATATGCCTCTACCCCATATATATATATCCTATATATATATATATATATATATATATATATATATATATATTATATGATATGTGTCTATATGTGTGTGTGTGTGTATATATATGTATATATATATATATACACACACACACAGCACTAACATATACATATATATATACATATACATATATACATATATGATATATATATCTCTCTCTCATCCTCTCTCTCTCTCCTCGCTCTCT
>JAKOGI010001556.1:125000-175000 GCA_029747015.1 Carnegiea gigantea | reverse complement strand
CTTCTTGCATAGTTTGCTGCCACTTTGGGTCATTTTGGTGCTTCTCGAAAGGTGTTAGGTTCATGAATGGCAGCAACAATAGAATAACAGTGGTAATCCTGCAAATATTAAGGTTGCTGGCTGATACGAGAAGAGCGTCATAATGTTGATGTTATTATAGATGAATCATTATTATCATTTTCAGTTTATCTTGTTGTTTCAAATAATCTGCTGGCATGTTCATCAGAATTGTCAAGACTAGAATTCAGTGGAGATGCTCGTTCCCTCGAATTAGAAGAAAGCACTTCTGTATGTGTATCATCAGTGGCTGGAAAAAGATCAACGACAAAATCAGTAAAATAATAAGTTTCGGGCCTTGATAAATGAAAGGAAGACAGCGAGAAGAACATCTTATGTTTTTAGAAGACAACATGACGAGAAATACTTAGACAAGAGATCCCAACACCTATATCCTTTGTATTCAATGCCATATCCAAGAAAGCAACATAGCCGTGCTTGTGGCACCAATTTTGTCCGCTATGGGGTTGCAACATGACAAATCAAGCACAACCAAAAGCTTGAGGAATGTCATAATTTGGAAGAACACCATACAAGCATTCATATGGAGACTTATTCCCAATAATAGGGGAAAGAATGCGGTTGATGGTGTATATTGCTGTGTGTGTAGCTTCACCCCAAAAACTTTTTGAGCAAGCACCAGAAAATAGTAAGGCACGAATAGTATTAAGAATATGTCTGCATTTCCTCTCTGCACGGCCATTTTGTTGTGATGTTCCAGGGCACGAATGTTGAAGAACAGTTCCTAAATTGAGAAAATGTTGCTCCCTATACTCTTTTGCATTGTCTGAACGTAAGGCCTTAATCTTAACAGAGAATTGAGTAGAAATCATGAAGCAAAATTGTAATAAATATGAGGCAATTCAGATCTATTCCTGGGAAGATAAATCCATGTATACTGTGAAAAATCATCAACGAATATCACAAAATAACGTGAGCCTCCCATAGTAACATTTGGAGAAGGACCCAAATATCGGAGTGTATTAAGTCAAAAGGTGCTCTCGTAATAGAATCACTATTACTAAAAGGCAAGGCATGAAATTTTGCTAGTTGACAAGTTTAACCGTCAAAAGTATTACACTTGACTTGACCCAAAACTCCACTAGAAACCAAAGGGTGTAACCGAGAATGTAAAACATGACCGAGTTTGGAATGCTATAATTCATTTGACATAACAGCAATAAGAAGACGAACAACACGAACTGTAGACTTTGGTAGTAAAGCAAGAGAAACCAACTCGAACAAACAACCAATTTTACAGCCGGTCCCAATTAACTGCCCCATTTGTGGATCCTGTACAACACAACCACGATATGAAAATTTCACCTCAAGACCAAGCTCACACAATTGATGAACAGATATGAGATTCAAAGACAGCTGAGGGACCAAGAAAGCATCAGCTAGTGATAAGTTTGGGGTGCATATGTTGCCAATATGACTAGCTTTCAATTCAGAATTATCTGCCGTATGAATAACTAAGGTTTTTACTGGGGTTGTTTTAGAAGCAAACATAACATATTCGAATGTCATGTGATTACCAACCAGAATTAAAGAACCATGGGGATAAAGCACCTAGAGTGACAGAAAGTGTTGATGATGTAGTAGAATCAAGTCCTTGAGAACTACCTTGAGATGATGATGTAGCTTGATTTGAATTTGCAGTGAGTTGTCTCCATATAGTTTCAAAATCACTCAAGGAAAATGTTGGAGCTGATTCATCTACCACTGCCCCTGCAGTTTAGGACTGTCGAATGTGCTTGGTGGCCTTTGAGATGAGTATTACCCCGATTTTTGTTCTTGAATTTCAACTTCCTGCATTCTGAAATGGCATGGTCAGAACGTCTACAATAGTTACAAAACTTCTCAAAGAATTGATCATAATGAGTAGATAACTTATCAGAATGATTAGCTTTGTAAGGAGTTGCCAGAACATTATTGGTGTCAATAGGGTTGGACTGCGAATTCAAGATGTCGAGATGAGTTTCTTCTGAGAGCAGCTCAGACATGGGAGCTTCAAGAGTAGGAAGAGAGCCTCTATGCAGTATAGAGGCATGAACAGGCTCATATGAATGTGTAAGTGCCCTGAGAAATTGCATAACTCAGAAATTGTCGCGATATTTGAAAAACTTTTCAGCATCCTTATTATTTTCAAAGGCTCAGACAATGCTGATTGATCCCATATATATTGCATTTGAGAAAGAAACTCATTGATTGATTGACCAAATACTTGTTTCATATTGTGGAGAGCGTCATGGAGTTGATACTGGTGAACTACATTGGTTGTGGAATACCGTAATTCCAAGACTGCTTTAGCCATTACAAAGCGAGCAAATTGAAGCCTGATGGATGGAATTGAGGTGTTGCGAATCCAAGTAAGAATTTGATGATTTTCACTATCCCAATCCTCAAGTCTCTCCCAGTACAAGTTATCATCCTCATCCTTTCCTTTCAAATGCTTAGTGATGGAACTCGAAACAATTAGCCAGAGTCTTTTTCCTCTCAGAAAACTTGACATTTCCTGGGACCATATTACATAGTTTAAACCATCCAAAGTGACCATAATGGGTTGAATGACTTCCACTTTTTCCATTACAGTATATTTTCAAACAAGGTGATTTGGAATGGCAGGGACAACAACAAAATGCAATTCAGGAAAATTTCACTAACCCGAATAATATAAGGGCAATTCAACAGCGGATACCACGAAAACCACACAAGAACAAGTACCAAACAGAGTAGGCCAGCAGAAGAACATAATCAATATAACTCAATTTCAGATTCAAAACCCAACATGACAGTAGAACCCAAAAAAAAAAAAAAAAAACAAAAAATCTCGTTTGATTTAAGGCCAGTAGAAGCAGTGCAAGTTAATTTCAGATTCAAACAAACCTGACCTGGATAGAATCAGTGCAAGTCAATTTCAGATTCGAATAAACTTGACCTGAACAAACTCTTTGGATTGGTAGCAAGGAGTCGGGAAAAAAAGGAATCCAGATGAACAGTGAAAGTCCCAGAAAAATTCAGCAAGAGGCTTGCTCTAATAGTCTTGTGATGGAGGTCTTGTGGTTGTTCCATATGGGTCTCTTGAAATTAGAATAGGAGTGATTGCATGACCTCTGAAAGGAAGAAATTGAACATGGAAAATTGTTCTCTACCAAGTTCCAGTAGTGTAGAAAAAGGGGTGGGTAAATGAAAGAGTCTAGACTTGGAACATGACGAGAAGGGCGAAGTGGGTTTGCTTTTGACCACACCTATTTTTTCCTTTTTTTTCCTGAATAAATCTAATGCTCTGATACCGTACTAGAAATAATATTGGATTGAAGAATGCGTATATATATTTTCACAATGCTATTACAAGGGATATATATACACAAGAAGACAATCTAAATTAGAAGGAAATATTACACAACTAGTCATGACCAAGATTGCAGCCTAAAATCATGGGAGAATAAAATTAAAGGATCTATGTACATATGTAGATATGCTAACACTAGGCAATGCAGAACGAACATCAGGTGTGTCTGAACACATCCACAGTCTAGAAATATTCATTCCAGACATCAATGCTGGTGGAAGGTGGAATGCTATCTTGCCTCAAGTGTCACAACTCACAACTTAAGCTCCTCGTAAAGAAATTGGAGGATTTGCATGAGCAGGCAAGGAATACTTTCATTATCAATTTTCTATTGTTATAACGAATTTTGAGGTTGGATATGATTTCTTTGCATTTTTAGGTTTGCATTAAGAGGTTAGTTGTGCCTGTCAATGAAAAATTTTATCTTCTGTTGCCCCGCCATTTACGTATTCGTACATGGGGTAAATTGTTAATTTGTTTATTATTTATTTGCACATATTATTCTCAAAGTGATTGAACATAAAGAGTTGGACACAACTCGGGGCATTTTGAGGCAAACCCAAATGATGAGTGTAATAAAACAAGAATAGTCGCGAAGATAGTTGCGGCTAGAACGTATTTTAGTTCGGAAGTATTTTGATCCATATGAGGTTCTTGCTTTGCCATTGATTTTCTCCTTCTTTACTCTCTCAGACAATGTCGATTGCATGCCCCATAAAAGAGTCACAACAGACAAAGTTAGCCAGAGGGTACCTTGGGCCGTAGGAGCCATTGGAGGGTATAAAAGATGAAAGGGGGTTTTGAGCTTGAGCTGTATGACAAACATAATCACTGAGAATGACAGAACGTTGCTTGGTGCATTTGTCGTAACCTAAGTCAAGAGAAAGCAGTGGTAGTGCCAAGATAAAGACTGAGGTGCAGAGTTTGGTGTAGAGTCAACTAACGGATCTCCTCCGAACGTAGATGATAACCGAACCGAATCCCATGATGGTGAAATCTCAAGAGTCGTGCCTCTATATAGAGACACTGCTGGCATGGTGGAAGCAAAAGGGAACTGGGACTCATCGAATTTGACACCCCGAGGAATAAAACATGTTTGTGCCTCAAGATCCATGACCTTCCAACCTTTCTTGCTTGGAGGATACCCAAGAATAACACACTTTTTGCTACATGGGGCAAACTAATCTTGAGTTTTGATATGACATAACAAAGACATCCAAACACTCGTATATGCGAATAAGACAGAATGGTACTAAACATGTCTTCATATGCGGTTCTATTGTGAAGGACACTTGAAGGAGTATGATTGATCAAGTGAGCAGTTGTTAAAACATATTCTGCCTAGAATTCAATAGGAATATGAGCTTGAAACGTGAGAGCCCTAACTACTTCAAGGAAATGATGATTTTTATGCTCAACTCGACCATTCTGCAGAGGAGTATCAACTATAGATGTCCAATGAATCATATAGTGAGTAGCATAAAATCCTTCATAGGCGCAGAAGAAAATTCCTGACCATAGTCATTTCGAATGGTCTTGACATGTTTACTAAATTAGGTTGGCACCATTGCACAAAAATTACGCAACAAACCCCAGTCTGACTCTTATCATGCGTCAAACATACTTAAACGGTACGATTAAAATCATCCACAATAGTCAAAACATATTTTCCACCAGAAAGAGTGCTATAGTAATAAGGTCCCCAAATATCACAATGTATTAAATCAAAGATGTCCTTTGCACAACTGGTACTGGAAGGAAACGTAGCTCGTGTGTGTTTAGCATGACAACACACGTCACACAAAGTTTGACTAGAACAAGTACCCACTGTAATATTAGGAAGATGAGCTAGAGGTTGACTTGACAGATGTCCCAACCAATGATGCCATAAGTTATAGGATTCGATCTTGGTGACCAAAGCAATGCAAACTTTGCTTCACGACTGGTACAGGTACACCCGTTTTGCATCTTACCTAGTCCAATCGGGCTCCTCATAGTGCAGCCCTGCAAAACACACAAATGTCAAGTGAATAGCACATAGCCATCTGTATCATCAATAAAACATGCCACAGAGATGAGATTTACAGTTAACTGTGGCGCACAAAGAGGACATTGCCTAAAGTAAATCCAACACCAAGATAGACATCACCCTCTTGGGTGTCTTGCATTTGAGACCCATTTGGAAGACCAAAAGGACATGCTTGAATGTCACGGAGATGAGAGAAGTTCACATTACCCATCATATGATTAAAGGTTCCGCCATCCATCAACCAAGTAGAATGTTGTGGAGATTCTTATCAATGAGAGGTTCCAAGGAGGATGGGGAAGACTCCAAGAGCGCGAGGAGTTGTTGCATCTGTTCATGCGTCAATGCCGAAAGGCTGGATGCAGCAGCGATAGAAGCTGACCCTCTTGAGGAGAACCTGGGTGCTGCCAGATCCGTCACAGTGGCAGCAGCAGTAGTGTGGTACACAGGAGGAAACACACCAGATGAAGAGGATTGGACGATGCCCCGACCACAACCGGGACCGCGACTCTTTCCTTTTGGCATAATACCCAGGCACCCGTAGCAACGATTTGAGTGTGCCGCACGCAGTTACACAACGTACACCAAGGGCGCCCTGAGATGGTTCGATCAGCTGAACCAGTTGGAGCCAAGGTAGGCGGACTAGTGGTGGTCTGATCAGTCTGAGCGTGGAAGCCTAACACGACAGGTGTGTCTTGAGAGCTAGTAATATCTTCATGTGATTATTCTTGTACATTCTTGTACAACCATTGCATAAGCTCGATCGAAATTGGACAAAGGTGCCATGTTTATGATCTGAGTGCGCAAAGTGCCATATTTTTAATCTAAGCCCATTAAATATAGGTATGTGGGAAGGTTTTCATAACAACTCAATTGCTTAGCGCTCTTCTTACATCCACAAGACTATAGGGGTGACAAAGACAAGAGATCATCCCACATGCCGAGAAACTCGGTGTAGGATACCATCACTGACGCACCGTCTTGTTTAGTGTTAGAAAAATTAGACCATAATTGATAAGTGCGAGGTCCATTAGGAATAGAATACCAAGTCTTTAAAGTCTCCCACATCGTTTGAGCATTAGGCATTCGAGACAAGTAGCCCGAACAGAAGGATCAGGTGAATTCAGAATCCAACATGTAGGGAAAAGTCGGGTCAATGTAGCAGAAGCGGACCCTTTTTCCTCTTTGTATAATTTAGGGCAATAAAAATTATGTAAATATAGTAGATGGAGACTCACAAATTTTTTTACGTGGAAAACCCTCCAAGACGAGAGGAAAAACCACGGGACTGTAGGTCCGAAAAATACTTCCACTATTTGTAACAGACATTTTTAGCTCCTAGACATGTTCCTCGCAGGGTGAGGGTAAGGAATTCGCTCAATATATTTTAAATAAGTGTACAGAAGAAGGCAGAAGTTTGGCACTGTGTTGCTGCAGTTCATGCTCAGTAAACTCTAGGTAGATGCTTTGGAAATTCAGGTATACAATATACGAAACTTTACTTCTGAACAAGCAATTTCAATGCATTGTTCTCAACAAGATTATCAACTAAAGCCCTAGCCGGTTCATCATTATCCTCCAAAACATCCTCATCAGTGAGGTCCTGCAGGAGATAGACGACATCATTGGCGATATTAGTGTTGTCATAATTTATTTATAAATCTGATGCAGTTGAGTATTTTATTTGTACCATAGTCATGTATTTGATAGGAATACAAAATCACTCACATCTAATTTTGGTGGAATTCTCTCACTTATTTTTGGTGGTATGCGCTCAACGCTCAAGTGTTTTTGCTCACACTTGGTTCTTCCCCTCAACTCCCTGAATACATTCCATTTTATAATGGGAGAATGGAGCTTTAAATTAAATGTGGAGATTTTGCAAATCTATACAAGTCCACCTATACATACACTAGCCACCAAGAAAGTCTTCCTTTAGCTTATGAAAAATAATCCTTCTTGTATGGACACCTTTGACTTCCATAATGTCCAGAGAAGCTTTGCCAGCAAATTGGAACATGTGCTTGGTCATGGCATTAAATGCTTTCCTTAGTATTTGCTACATTGACTACTCCACTTTTCTTTCAGCTACTGCAACAATACAAGCTTGCTTGATTCCTCTCTCTTTTTTTTTTTTTTTGATTATACATGTGTGGGTCCTCCTAATTATGGATCACCTATCCTGACAGATAATATGGTGCAGATGGATCAGCGTGTTTGGGCATGGTATCCTTTGACATGGTGCCTCGCACACAAATGTGGATACACAGCTTTACTAGATGGAGCACCGGCCAAAGAAGTGCAGAAAAATCAAAGAGGACACGCTGGGCCGGATGAGGAGAGCACCAGACCTCCGCGGAAAAGAAGAGGAAAATCGGGATCGTTATTCCCGCCTCATACCATGATAAAATTTAGAATGATAGAGAAATTTCTGTTTCTTGTATTTCTCTGCTAACGTAATTATGTATAAATCTATCGAGCTACGAACTAGGAAAGAATATGCAACAAACAGATTTACAAGACATTACACTAATATGGCATATTTATATATCAGAAGACATATCAGAAAATATATCTGTAATGTATATAAAGGTCATGATAATGTAGCTTTTCAAATATTTTCGAATAAAAAGGCAGATGACATAGATGAAGGCCGTGTTCGTCAATAATGTTTTGAGTAACGTTAAGTGTTTTGACCAAATCAATGTACGAATAAGTTAATTTTTAGTTTTCAGTAACCTATTGTTTTAACTAGCATTTCAAGTAGTGTTTAGCGTTTAAGCAATGTTTCTGAAAAGCTAATTAACAGTATTAGCTTTTGGCATTCTGAAGTAGCATTTCATATTTTTTGGCAATAAAATATCCTTTGAAAATTTTATATTTGAAAATTATCTGTATCGTTTTACGTCAATTTACATTAATTAGCTAACCTAATAGCTAAATTTACCGAGCACATTTAATCGCTCATCTAAACAGCTACCTACTAAAAGCTAAATTAGAAACGCTATCAACTATCCAAGCAACTATCTACTACTTAACCAAATATCCGCTACTTAAGTAGCTAATTTTGCCAAATAGGGCCGAAATCGACGATTTACAATGTGCATAGATGGATTTCTCCTCCACAAGCTATATGAGAATTTATAGATTCCCTTTAAATGAAATACATCCTTTTATTAAAAGCTTACAACTACATTTAGAAAACATGCAATATATTATGTTCAAAGACCACAATAATCTTACCAATGTAATCGATAGTAAAACATCTTCAAAAACAATGCTTACAGAATATTTCGAAATGAACAAACCAATCAAAATGCAAGAAATTATTTATACAAAGATTTCCTTGAAAAATATGTTTGGGATCAAACAAGTACATTTTGATATTAAAGAAAGAAAAAAGATGTCATTGAACGAGTTATTGCAGCTAATCCAACTGAAGAAGAAAGATATCATTTACGCCTTTTACTTAATCACATAAAAGGAGCAACATAATTTGCAGATTTTAAAACATACAATGGAGTTGAAAGATCATCGTTTCGTGAGGCTGCTTTGCTGCATGGCCTATTAATAAAATCAGACAACTACCTTCATGTGTGCTTAGAAGAAGCATCATCTTATCAAATGCCATTGTTGACCCAATTAATGTGTAAGGTTTTGATGATGACAATCCAAATGACCTAGTCAATATGCTGTGAATTATGTGTTGTGCTTGAGTTGCATGCTAAGACAGGATTCGGAAAATATATGGTGCAGTTCGAATGAGCATAGGGCATCAAAGTTAATAAAATGCGCAAGAATATGAGAATACTCCCTCAGAACAGTTCTGAGAGAGGAAGCATGAACATGTGCAAGAAGTCCGGCTAATAACAAGAGTCTTAGGCTTAGCATTAGTTTTATTTTTCAGATTCTTGTTAATATGCCAATTAGACGGTCTCTAATTTAGCATTTACTTTTAAAGGTTTTTTGGTGACTCAGAACACTGTCTCAGAATAGGTCCAAGAGGCCAGGTCTACAGTGTTTCGAGGTTCGGAATAAAAATTCAAATTTCAACGATTTTCTTAAAAGGATTTTGGACTGACGCTTTTCAGGAAACAATTGGAATTAATTTACATCAGTCAAAATCTAAAACTATTTCTTTCCTTGTTTAAGAGACAAAATATTTTCCAAATATTTGGTGAGAAGATTTAATCCTATCTTGCTTAAGAAAAAAATCTTTTCTAAATATTTGATCTTATCTCCTAAGGAAAAAATATCCCCCAAATATTTGATCCTATCCCATAAGGAAGATTGGTAACTCTTAGATTAGGGAATGGCTAAGAAAAGTGGAGATTGCTCTCATCCTTGTACGGTAAGCATACTTATCCCACTATTTAAGCAGCCGATTCCCTCAACTTTTCTCAGGGTTTTTCACAATTTTCAAGTGCTAAAATTGCTTTTCTGAGTCTGAATTTTTCTGTGAGAAACGCCTTCAAAAAGAGTGCTTAATCGAGTCTTCATTATTGGTATAATAGGAGTTGCATTGTACCTTACACTTAGCTTATTTAGAAGCATTCAAGTAAGGTGTTCTTTACCTCTTTTCCATCATCGTGATAAGAGGTTGTCCAAGTCTTGGTAGACATTGGATGTTGTGTCCGTAGGAGACGTGTGGACGTTGTGTTCGTGAGTATTTGTGCAAGTCTTGGGAGACTTTGGATGTGTGTTTGTAACGAGAGTCTTGGGTAGACTAAGTTACGTGTGTTATGGTTGTAATGTGTTCGGCCTGTTTAGTGAAAGAGTTGCTGAAATCCTACTGTGATAGGTCGTGATTTTTACATCTCAGTTGGGCCAGAGATGGTTTTCCACATAAAAATATTGTGTCTCCTTTACTATTTTTGCAATTATATTTGTTTCTACTTTACTGCAAATACGCATTCCAAACAGTTCTGATGATTGTTTTGAGAAAACTGAAAAAACTAGTAGACACAATTCACCCCCCCTTGTGTCCTTATGTGAGTAAATCTAACAAGTGGTATCAGAGCAGAATTCTCACACCTAGGCTAATACCTTGAGAGATCATGAAAAGATGAGATCACGACAAGGAATATTAGAGGGTCAATCTGTGACTCGACCACTATACTTTAATGGGCAACATTACAATTGGTGGGAAAACCGCATGGAACATTACATTCAAGCTGATTATTATAAGCTGTAGATGATCATTGAGAATGGTCCTTACATTCTAATGAAAACCACAGAAGATGGAAAAATAGTTCTTAAGAAGTCAAATGAGTTTGACTCAGATGACTTCAATAAAATGGAGAAAACTGCAAGGGCCAAGAAATTGCTATACTTTGCCCTTGGACCGGACGAGTACACTCGTATCTCAGCGTGTGAATCAGCAAAGGAGACATGGAATGCTCTTCGCGTGGCTCATGAAGGAATCAACCAAGTCAAACAGTCCAGGATCGAGCTGCCGATGAGAAAGTATGAACTGTTCGAAATGAGTGACAAAGAGACAGCGATGGATATGTATACACGTTTTACCCACATCACTAATGAGTTGAAATCCTTGGAAAAATCCTTTACCACCGAGGAATTGGTGAGGAAGATCCTACGGTTTTTGTCTCATTTGTGGGAAACGAAAATTACAATCATCCAGGAAGCAAAGAAGATGGACGAAATCTCTTTGGATGAGCTTATTGGGAGCCTTCAAACTTACGAGTTGAGGAAAAACTATCAGATGAAAGAGAAAATAAAGAAAGATCGAGGCCTTACCCTAAAAGCCATGGGAAGTGATGACTCGGACTTGACTGAGGAAGAAATGGCTTTGGTAACTCGTAAGTTCAAGAAAATCTTCAAGAAGGTTGGAAAGAGCATCAAAAAGGGGAATACCAGGCAAGCAAGGAACAGCGACCAAGACCAAGCCTCTGGGTGTTTCAGATGTGGAAAGCATGACCACATTGTAAAATATTACCCTATGCAGAAGGAAGAACAGGCATTAGAATAGTTCCAAAACCGCGGAAAGAAGCCACAACTTAGTAGTTCTGCCAAACGGTTCACTAAAGCTATGGTGGCAGCATGAGGTGAAACTTTAAAAGAAGAAGATAGCTTCCAAGACGAAGCTGCTGCACTGGCGCTCATGGCCAGAAGTAAATCCGAAGCTGACTCAGAATCGGACGAGAGCATGTCCCAATTCAAGGAAAAGGTACGTGGTTTTAACAAAGCAAAAATTCTAAAATTATTGTTTTCCTTAATGGATGAATGTGAGGCAATAAGTACTGAGAATTGTATGCTTAAAGATACTTATCTCAAGTTAAAAAGGGATGTCCGAATGCTTTAAAAAATCATACAAGAACTTGAGCAAGCAAATGAGATTCTTACGTTTGAATAAAATAAAAAAACTTTTGCCTTAAGCAGGGACGTTGACATGCTAAAAGAACTAATGAATAAGAGAGAAGAAGTGTTTAACATTGATATCTCAAAGTTGGAAGAAGAGTCCCGAGAACTGGAACTTAAGATAGAATTATTGATGAGTAAAAACAATCAGTTGCTTAAAAAGGTTCATAAGGCCGAATCTGACCTCGTTCAGAACAGGCACAGGAATAGTTTCTCAGAAGCACTCAGGATAGAAGCCCTGATAAATGAAAACAGTCAGTTGCTTGAAAAACTCCATAAGGCCGAATCTGACCTTGTTCAGAACAGGCGCTGGAACAGTTCCTCAGAAGCACTTAATTGGTTAAACACTCACCATAATCATAATAAAAAGGGAGTAGGATTTATGAGTAGACGTGTCACTAAACCAGTAAATAAAAAATATGTTGGACTTCCAGAAAATATAATATGTTTTCATTATGGTAAGACTGGTCATCATCGATATACTTGCTCCTTGAGAAAAGGGGCCGTGGAGAGAAACTCAGTATATGTTAAGCAAATGTGGTTTAGAAAAGATGAGTTAATCTCCATGTCAAAGAAAACAGGATCCAAGTGGATCTGGGTTCCCAAAACTAACACTTAGTTGTTTTGTAGGCTAAAGTGAGAGGAGGCAACCAACTATGGTTCTTGGATAGTGATTGCTCGAGGCACATGATAAGGAATAGATCAAATTTCCTCTCACTTGCAGCCTTTGATGGAGGGAGAGTGGCATTTGACAACGGCAAGTCTGGAAAAATTATCAGTGTAGGTAAGATAGGTAAATCACTCTCTCACTCTATTGATAATGTGTGTTTGGTAGATGGTTTACAACATAATTTGCTAAGTGTGTGTTAGGTCTTAGTTTATGCATATCTTTTTAAGTATTATTATTTTATTTTATAGTATTAATTTGTCTAATATTCGTCCTTTTTACATTATTTAGGAAATAATTGTTCTTTCTAAATTCTTATTTGATTTTATTGTGTTTTGTAGGTAAAAAAAAAAAAATTCAGGAAAAACTTAAAGTAATTGTTGAAAAGGAAGAATTGGGCCACCCATTGAAGAATGAATCAACAGCCCAAACTTTTCCCAACAAGCTAACCTTTTCCCTTTAAATCATCAGCCCAAAAAAAAAAAAAAAAAATTCCAGCTGTGAGGCCCGTGAACCACCCTCCCATTTTTAGCCCTCTCTCTCCTCCTCTCCCGATTTCTCTGCCTCCTCATCACCATTTTCAGTCACAGCATCACCCCATCTTCCTCACCCCCTGAAATTTCTCCTTCTTCTTCTCCACAAACCCAGGGCATCCACAAAATCACATGGCTCACCTTTTTCTCGTCCTCCCTCAAAGGCACGCCACAGAGAGCCATCAGCAAGTCCATCATACAGCCATTATAAAAGGGCAGTCGACCGATCAAGCAAGGATATCATCTCATCTCATATCTCACTCCCTCATCCTCTGCTCGTCATCGAAAAAAACATCATCACCATCGTCACCGTCTGATCGAAAATCAAGCATCATAATACATCATCAGAATATCACCATAATCGTCAGCTTCACTATCATCTTCTTCATCATCATATTCTCCACCTTAATCAGAGAAGCTTCATCATCGTAATCACCTCCACCATCATCCTTGATCATCGATCATCCCCATCATCAGATCAATCATCACCACTTCCATCAGAGTATCTATCATTACCATCATCGTGGATCATCGTAATCGATCATCGCATACCCAGAAGCTCATCTCTGTTTTGGTCTGCTTCGTCCGCTTTCCTCTGTTTTTGTTTTTTATTATTTTTTTATTTGAATTTTTTTTATTTATTATTTTGGAGTTGTTTATTGAAGTTATTTGTTTTAGTGTTAATATGTTAGGATAATTTAATATTTGCTTGACCTTAATATTTAAATTTGCCATGTGTTATTTTTGAGATAAATTTTGAGCTTAAATTTTATGTTGTGTTTATGTGAGTAATCTGAGTTGATTTGGATTAATTGTTTAATACTGAATGTTGAATTATTTTTGTTTGGCCACCTAAATAATTTTAACATTTAAATAGTATTAACTAGTAACAACTTTTGACTATTAAGGTTAAAAGAATCAATTTAGGTCTAAATTACATTAATCTGCTGTAGAGGATTTAATGGTTTAGGTTAAATGAGGTTTTCCTAAAGCCTAATGCTTTGAGTCTTTAATTTGTTATGCTGTAGAGTAATAAGTTAAATGACTTAATAGAATTCATCCTTAGACATTCTAGGGTGTATTAACTAGTAAGGGAAAATATGGGTTATAGACATTCTTAACCTTCAGTTTAACTATTCTGTAAATATAATATGTGTATCGATGATTGAATAACATAGCATGGTAAAATATACATTAAAGGTCAAGCAATTTTTTTTTCAATTGAGTAATATTTGTTACCTTCTATTTTGCATAAATTTTATTATTAGTTTAAAATTTTGGTGCCTTACAATTTATTTTGTTCTTTAGATAATCGAAAATTTTATCCAATCACCCCCCAATTTGTTTCTTTTCTGAAATTGTTTGAGTTATAAAGTTAGATCTAGGAGTTAGTAATACATTTTTTTTAATTTATGAGAATTCATTCCTTAGTAACTTAAAATTTATTTCCTCGTGGGATCGACCCTACTTGCCCTATCTATAGTTTTTTAAAGGGTGTTTAGGTTATTTAATTTGTAGGCACTGCGACAAGCCTTACAAATTTTGGCGCCGTTGCCGGGGAAATTATTTTTGTTACTAAGGTTTATGAACGTTGACAAGAGAATTGAACGTATCAACTCTTACGTTGAGTTCTTGAACAACGCTTCCGTGGAACAATTACTTGAGATTTTTGTGAACGACGAAGAAGACGACGAAGAACCACTCATGGTGGCAAGGACTTTGAAGGAGTTGGCTGCGCCGGATGTCTCGCAGCAGCCGCTTGGCATTGTCTTTCCTGAATTGGAGAAACTGTTGAAGCTGAATTCAGGTTTTCTAAATCTTTTACCTAAATTTAATGGTTTATCTGGCGAAGATCCTCATATGCACTTAAAAGAATTTTTAGTTGTTTGTTCTACGATGAGACCTGATGGGATTGATGAGATCAGGTTAAGCTTCGTGCTTTTCCTTTTTCTCTTCATAACTTAGCTAAGAATTGGTTGTATAACCTTCCTCCTGGGTCTGTTACTACTTGGACTCAATTGCAAAAATCTTTTCTTGAGAAATTTTTCCCTGCTAGTAGAATTGGTGCCATTAGAAAGCAAATTTGTGGAATTAGGCAAAATTTGAATGAGTCATTATATGAATACTGGGAAAGGTTTAAAAGACTATGTAGCAGCTGTCCCCAACATCAGATTAATGACCAATTGCTGATTCAATACTTTTATGAAGGACTATTGCCTAATGATAGGGGCATGATAGATGCTGCTAGCGGAGGAGCCTTAGTTGACAAAACACCTCGCCAGGCTATGACCCTGATCTCTAATATGACCCAAAACTCACAACAGTTCAATACTCGATCTGGCTTAGTTACTGGTGGGGTTAATGAGATTGATACTATTCAACACCAGTTAGCAGCTTTGACCTCTAAGATAGATAAATTGATAACCAAAGGACCTAGTGCTAGGGTAATATGTGGAATATGCTCTATAGAAGGTCATCCCACTGATGCTTGTCCAACCTTACAAGAGGGAAATGTGAATGCTATGTTTAACCAGCAACCTAGGAATTATGACCCTTACTCCAACACTTACAATGAGGGTTGGAGAGATCATCCTAACCTTAGGGACGGATACCTAATCCATCTGGTTTTGCTCGACCTCAACCTCTGCCTAACCAAACTGATAAGACCTCTCTTTTGTTAGAACAGCTAATGAAAAAGATGGACCAAGATAAGAAAGAGACAGAGGCCAAATTTAATTTAATGGAAACTATCCTTAAGCAAATGAGCCAGACCCAATCTGCCTTAGAAACCTTGGTTAGTAATATGCAGTCTCAGAATAGTAATAGATTGCCTGCCCAACCCTTTACAAATCCTAAGGATAATGTCAGTGCCATAACCTTAAGGAGTGAAAAAGAACTAGGAGAGCCCCATATGTCTAAGAAAGAGGTTGAGACTGAGAAAGAGGTGAGTGAGAAACTAAGACTAAGGAACTAGTTGAGACCGAGAAAGAAAAGGGGGAAGAACCTAAGAGTAGGAAGCATCAAGAGATGACTCTAGAGGACTTCAACAAACTTCCTCACTATGTTCCTAGACCACCCTTCCCACAAAGATATGCCCAACCTAAGCGTGATGTAGCTAATGATGAGATTTTAGACACGTTTAGGAGGGTAAAAATCAATATTCCCCTTTTAGATGCTATAAAGCAGGTGCCTAGATATGCGAAGTTTTTGAAAGAGTTGTGTGCCAATAAAAGAAAGCTGAAGGGTAATGAAAAGATTAGTGTGAGGGAAAACTTGTCTGCTGTGTTTCAAAAGAAGCTACCTCCTAAGTGCAAAGACCCTGGCATGTTTTCTATACCTTGTAAAATAGGTAACAGTAGATTTGATAGTTGTATGCTTGACTTAGGAGCATCTATCAATGTTATACCTAGATCTATTTATGATTCTCTTAATCTTGGACCTTTAGAACAGACTAGCTTGGTGATTCAGTTAGCTGACAGAAGTAATGCTTACCCTGATGGTATCTTAGAGGATATTTTAGTCCAGGTGAATGAGCTTGTCTTCCCTGCTGATTTCTATGTACTTGACATGGGAGGGGGAGAGAATGAACCACCCATTCTACTTGGCCGACCATTTTTGAAAACCTCTAGAACAAAGATTGATGTGCATAGTGGACAGTTAACCATGGAATTTGATGGCAAAGTGATTAAGTTTAATATATTTGAGGCAATGCGGTTTCCTACTGATGTACATAATGTGAGTGCCTTGGATGTATATGAAAAATTGTCCCAAGATGTTTTCGAACTAGATACTGATGATGTATTGAATCTGGCTATTACTCATAGTTTGTCTAGTACTGATTTGACTGATTGTGATTATGTTTTATGTGATGAATTGGTGGATGCTATTTATGATCTGAAGTCTTTACAAAGCATGCAACCCCCTTTTCAAATTGCTAGACAAAAGTTATGTCTTAACGCCATGTCAACCCAAGATACTATTGTTAAGCCTGAATTAAAACCCTTGCCTGCCAATTTGAAATATGTATACTTGGGTGATGATGAAACTCTACCTGTGATTATCTCTAATTCTTTAACTGCATTGCAAGAGGAAAAATTAATTAAAATTCTTAGAGATAACAAGAGTGCAATATGATGGACTTTAGCTGATATTAAAGGACTAAGCCCAACATTCTGTACACATAAAATTGCCTTAGAACCTGATGCAACCCCTAAAAGAGATCCTCAACGCCGTCTCAATCTCCTATGATGGAGGTGGTGCAAAAGGAAATCTTAAAGTGGTTGGAAGCAGGGGTGATCTATCCCATTGCTGATTCTAAGTGGGTTAGTCCTATACATGTAGTCCCTAAGAAAGGTGGCACCACTGTAGTGACCAACAAAGAGGGAGAGCTCATACCCACACGAGTGCAGTCGGGTTGGAGGGTATGTATTGATTATAGGAAGCTAAACAAAGCAACAAAGAAAGACCACTTCCCCTTACCTTTTATGGATCAAATGTTAGAGAGGGTAGCCGGTCATTCTTACTATAGCTTCCTAGATGGGTATTCGGGTTACTTACAAGTACCCATAGCTCCAGAGGACCAGGATAAGACCACTTTCACTTGTCCTTTTGGTACTTATGTGTTTAAACGCATGCTCTTTGGCCTTTGTAATGCACCTGCTACTTTTCAACGCTGTATGATGTCCATATTTTCTGATTTCATTGATAAGATCATGGAAGTATTTATGGATGATTTTACTGTGCATGGCAACTCTTTTGATCAAAGTCTGCATAATTTGACATTAGTTCTTAGGCGTTGCATTGAATCCAATCTAATCTTGAACTTTGAAAAATGTCATTTTATGGTTGATCATGGAGTGGTCCTAGGCCATATCGTTTCGGAAAAAGGTTTAGAAGTTGATAAAGCTAAGGTAGAAGTGATTCAGTCTTTGCCTTACCCATCTAGTGTGAAAGATATTAGATCATTTTTGGGACATGTAGGGTTTTATAGGCGATTTATTAAGAATTTCTCAAAAATTGCTTCTCCGTTATGTGCTTTGCTTGCTAAGGATGTTGAGTTTGATTTTAATGATGATTGCAAGCATGCTTTTGATGAATTAAAGAAGTGTCTGATTTCACCTCCTATTGTTCAACCACCTAATTATGCCCTTCCTTTTGAACTTTTCTGTGATGTATCTGATAAAGCAGTAGGGGCTGCTTTAGGGAAAAAACAGGGGAGGGAATCTCATGTGATTTGTTACGCCGTTAAGACATTAGATGCTGCACAATGCAATTATACTGTTACTGAGAAAGAATTGTATGCTGTTGTGTTTGCATTGGAAAAATTTAGGTCTTATCTGCTGGGTACTAAGATCACTGTATATTCTGATCACGCTGCTTTAAAATATTTAATGAAAAAGAAAGAGGCCAAACCTAGATTAATTAGATGGGTTTTACTCCTGCAAGAATTTGATTTAGAAATTAAGGATAGGAAAGGCCTAGATCATCAAGTAGCTGACCATCTGAGTAGGATTCAAACTGCAGAAATTAGTAATGACTCTAATGATTCTTTTCCTGATGAACATTTATATGCTGTTGCTGATACTTTTCCTTGGTATGTGGACATTGTTAACTATTTAGTTACCAAGACCTTTCCTGCTAATGTGCCTAAACATGCTAGGGATAGAATTAAATCACAAGCTAGACTATATGTGTGGGATGAACCCTATTTGTGGCGTTTTTGTGGTGACCAAGTAATTAGAAGATGTGTTGACGATTCTGAAATTTTATCTATTTTGGAGTTTTGTCACTCCCGAGAGGGAGGAGGTCACTTTGGTCCTAAATGCACTGCACATAAAGTTTTAGAATGTGGATTTTTCTGGCCCACAATTTACAAAGATTGTTTTGAATTCTGTAAAAGATGTGACATGTGCCAAAGAATTGGAAATTTGCATGATAGAAGTAAAATGCCTTTATATAATATCTTTGTGTGTGAAATTTTCGATGTGTGGGATATTGATTTTATGGGCCCATTTCCCCCTTCCAATGGTAATCAGTATATTCTAGTTTGTGTGGATTATTTATCCAAGTGGGTTGAGGCTATTCTAACTAGAACTGATGATGCTAAGACTGTGGTTAAGCATCTTAAGAAAAACATTTTGAACAGGTATGGGATACCTAAAGCCATCATTGGTGATAGGGGAACTCACTTTTGTAATAGAACTTTGAAGGGTCTACTAGATAAGTTTCATATTACATATAAGATTTCGACTGCTTATCACCCACAGACTAATGGTCAAACTGAGAGCATGAATAAAGAAATTAAAGGGTTCCTGGAGAAAATTGTTAGACCTGATAGGAAGGATTGGAGTGATAGATTAGATGATGCACTTTGGGCCATCAGGACTGCATATAAAACTCCAATTGGGATGTCACCATACAGAATAGTCTTTGGGAAAGCATGTCACTTGCCTGTAGAATTGGAGCATAAATCCTTTTGGGCTATGAAAAAGTGTAATATGGATTATATGGAAGCAGGAAAGGAGAGGAAATTACAACTGCAAGAGTTAGAGGAAATAAGGTTAGAAGCCTATGACAATTCAGTCATTTATAAGGGCAAGTCTAAGGCATTTCATGATGCTAAGTTGGTTAGAAAAGAGTTTCATATAGGAGAAAAAGTTTTGTTATTTCATTCCAAATTGAAACTATTTCCTGGGAAACTTAGATCTAGGTGGTTAGGCCCTTTTAAAGTCACTCATGTCCATCCTCATGGGGCGGTAGAAATTAGGAGTCTTGATACTAACAAGATTTTCAAGGTAAATGGTCACAGGTTGAAACATTTCTATGACGGAGTTGTTTGCAAAGTTGAAGATATTGATTTGGAGGATCCATGATCAGAAAAGAGGTCGAGCCAACGACAAGAAACAAAGGCGCTGCTTGGGAGGCAACCCAAGATTCTTTCAGGGAGTTTTTCTTCTTACTTATTTCATATTTATTTATTTATTTTGTTTTCTTTGCATCGTGGACTATACAAAATTTAAGTGTGGGGGAGGGAAACCTTACTACCTTAGATATTGTATGTCGTTAGAATGTTAGTTCATGCATTGCATTTATTTTTATTTTATGAGATGCATACATTTTTTTTTTTTTGGGAATGAAAAAAAAATTGCATGAAATCAAAATAAAACTAGAATGATCACCATTTATTTCGTATGCATATTCCCAAATTACCTAATAACTGAATCTGAAAAGGGCATTGATTGGAGGATTGAGCAACAAAGAGAAGATGGAATACAAACGTAAGGAGTCTAAACCCAACTCTTGTACGGTAAAATGCATGGATACCTAGCCTTGTAGGAAAGAAAAGCATGGCGACTGTTGTGATAATATGATCTTTATTTTCCTCTACCTTTAAACTTGATAGACTATAACTGAAATTCTGGCAGAAACTGGTTGTGTGATACTGTAATGAATGATTAACATGAGATTTTGATCCCAACATATTATTGCCCTCTGGCTTTCCCTAACCCTGCCAAACTTACATTATCCTACTTTTTTTGTTTTTACCCCCCATTATTTTGACACTGGCTCATTGACGTGATGCATATCATGTGAGTGGTTTAAATGGAAGAAATGGGTTGTTACGGGGATTTTATTCTTCTCGCATATGGCTCCACACCCAAAAAAAAATCAAAAACAAAAACCAAAAAATAAACACAAAAAAAAGAAGAATATTTGTGAAAAGAGCCATGAAGCATATCTTTATATCCCTTTTTGCCCAAACTGTTAAAACATCTATTGCTAAACATTATTTTCATTGGGATATTATTTGGGTCTTATATATTTTCATTATTCATCTTTTGGCGGAAAATTTTTATGGTTAGTGAGGATTTCAATGATATGTATTTACATTTATGTCATGAGCACTAATCTCTATTCTCATATTTTAACCGTTCCACAAAAAAAGATTAAACACATAAACCCAAAGCCATTTCTTTCTAAGCCTAAGCCCATATCTCATGTTTAATTTTTTTTTTTTTTAGCATTCTTGTGATTAGTTATGTTGGATCTAAGTGAAAAGTCTAGATGAGGAAAAGGCTTTGGATGGCTTATATTATTGCAGCATTGCTAAGTCTAATTTGACCTACTTGATTGCTTTGTACCCGATGCCAAGTAACGCTGGGTGTGAATATCCTTAAATTTGTCTAAGTCCTATCTGAGCTACCAATCTGTAACATCCTTGCTCTTTCATGATGATTAAAAAAAAAAGGGAAATAAGGGGTATGCATATGAGCTAAGTGAGTAAAAATTTTAGTTTTAAATTGATTTGATGCATTCTTTTCATAGTAGTATCGCATCAAAATAATTTTGTCGAGGACGACAAAAGTCTAAGTGTGGGGGAATTGTTAGGTCTTAGTTTATGCATATTTTTTTTAAGTATTATTAATTTATTTTATAGTATTAATTTGTCTAATATTCGTCCTTTTTACATTATTTAGGAAATAATTGTTCTTTCTAAATTCTTATTTGATTTTATTATGTTTTGTAGGTAAAAAAAAAAATTAGGAAAAAATTAAAGTAATTGTTGAAAAGGAGGAATTGGGCCACCCATTGAAGAATGAATCAGCAGCCCAAACTTTTCACAGCAAGCCAACCTTTTCCCTTTAAATCATCAGCCTAAAAAAAAAAAAATTCCAGCTGTGAGGCCCGTGAACCACCCCCCATTTTTAGCCCTCTCTCTCCTCCTCCCCCGATTTCTCTGCCTCCTCATCACCATTTTCAGTCACAGCATCGCCCCATCTTCCTCACCCCCTGAAATTTCTCCTTCTTCTTCTCCACAAACCCAGGGCATCCACAAAATCACATGGCTCACCTTTTTCTCGTCCTCCCTCAAAGGCACGCCACAGAGAGCCATCAGCAAGTCCATCATATAGCCATTATAAAAGGGCAGTCGACCGATCAAGCAAGGATATCATCTTATCTCACATCTCACTCCCTCATCCTCTGCTCGTCATCGAAAAAAACATCATCACCATCGTCACCGTCTGATCGAAAATCAAGCATCATAATACATCATCAGAATATCACCATAATCGTTAGCTTCACTATCATCTTCTTCATCATCATATTCTCCACCTTAATCAGAGAAGCTTCATCATCGTAATCAATTCCACCATCATCCTTGATCATCAATCATCCCCATCATCAGATCAATCATCACCACCTCCATCAGAGTATCTATCATTACCATCATCGTGGATCATCGTAATCGATCATCGCATACCCAGAAGCTCATCTCTGTTTTGGTCTGCTTCGTCCGCTTTCCTCTGTTTTTGTTTTTTTATTATTTTTTTATTTGAATTTTTTTATTTATTATTTTGGAGTTATTTATTGAAGTTATTTGTTTTAGTGTTAATATGTTAGGATAATTTAATATTTGCTTGACCTTAATATTTGAATTTGCCATGTATTATTTTTGAGATAAATTTTGAGCTTAAATTTTATATTGTGTTTATGTGAGTAATCTGAGTTGTTTTGGATTAATTGTTTAATACTGAATGTTTGAATTATTTTTGTTTGGCCACCTAAATAATTTTAACATTTAAATAGTGTTAACTACTAACAACTTTTGACTATTAAGGTTAAAAGAATCAACTTAGGTCTAAATTACATTAATGTGCTGTAGAGGATTTAATGGTTTAGGTTAAATAAGGTTTTCCTAAAGCCTAATGCTTTGAGTCTTTAATTTGTTATGCTGTAGAGTAATAAGTTAAATGACTTAATAGAATTCATCCTTAGACGTTCTAAGGTGTATTAACCAGTAAGGGAAAATAGGGGTTATAGACGTTCTTAACCTTCAGTTTAACTATTCCATAAATATAATATGTGTATCGATGATTGAATAACATAGCATGGTAAAATATACATTAAAGGTCAAGCAATTTTTTTTTTCAATTGAGTAATATTTGTTACCTTCTATTTTGCATAAATTTTATTATTAGTTTAAAATTTTGGTGCCTTACAATTTATTTTGTTCTTTAGATAATCGAAAATTTTATCCAATCACCCCCCAAATTTGTTTCTTTTCCAAAATTGTTTGAGTTATAAAGTTAGATCTAGGAGTTAGTAATACGTTTTTTTTTTATTTATGAGAATTCAATCCTTAGTAACTTAAAATTTATTTCCTCGTGGGATCGACCCTACTTGCCCTATCTATAGTTTTTTAAAGGGTGTTTAGATTATTTAATTTGTAGGCACTGCGACAAGCCTTACAGTGTGTCTCAACTATGTGATAGAGGTAATCACGTTGGTTTCTCTTCGAATCAATGTTTGATTACCAATGTTAATTCTGGTGATGTTGTGTTGAGGGAGAAACGACACAATAATGTGTATAAAGCATGTGTTCTTTCACTTCCCCAAAATTATTTGACTTGTTTAAGTGCTCTTGATGACGATATTATGTTTTGGCACAAGAGGTTAGGTCATGCAAGCCTTTCCCTTTTGAATAAACTCATTTCTAAGGACCTAGTAGTTGGACTACCTTCCATCAATTACAATGATGACAAGGTGATGTGAGGCTTATGCTAGAGGAAAACAAGTGAGAACTTGTTTCAAGACAAAGAATTGTGTGAGCACTTCCCGACCTCTTGAACTTCTATATGTTGATCTGTGTGGTCCTATGAGAATCACGAGTAGAGGTGGGAAGAGGTTTGTGTTTGTTATAGTGGACGATTACTCTCGTTTCACTTGGACTTTATTTTTGCATCAAAAGATGAATCATTTGAGAAGTTTCTTGTGCTTCTAAAGAAAATTAAAAAGAGAGTAGGACACTCATTGATAAGTCTTAGGTCGGACCATGGCAAAGAATTTGAAAACTCGAGCTTTATTAATTATTGTAATGAACATGGTGTTGATCACAACTTTTTTACCCCCAGAACACCCCAACAGAATGGGGTGGTAGAGCGTAAAAATCGTACTCTAGAAGACATGACTAGGACCATACTTGTCGCTAGTGGTCTTCCTAGAAACTTTTGGGCAGAGGCATTGAACACATCGTGCTCCATTATTAATAGATGTATGATCAAACCTATACTTAACAAGGCTCCCTATGAACTTTTCAAGGGACGAAAACCCAGCATTATGCACTTGAGGGTGTTTGGATGCAAATGCTATGTGCACAATAATGGGAAGGAATCCTTGGGAAAGTTTGACCCAAGGAGTGATGAAACCATATTCTTAGGATACTCCTCACAGAGTAAGGCATACAAAGTTTTTAACAAAAGAACCTTATGTGTTGAGGAAAGTGTGCATGTATTGTTTGATGAAACTAATTCCATGATTGAGCATGATATACAGGATGAAGAATTCGAACTTAGTCTTATAAGAAAAGGCCTCACGCTCACTCAAAACTCCATGGTGGATAACAGTAAATCTCCTGAAGGTGAAACAAGTCCTGGATCTGGAAATATGAAAGGCGGGCAGGGAGCAAGCCAGTCAGGAGAAAGCTTTACTGAACTTAATTTGGGACAGAACCGACCCACTCAACCTTATCCTTCCCGAATAGTTGTGTGAACAAGCTCCAGAACAAATCCAGAACCTGTTTTATCAAGTGTTCAGGAAAGATTGAAAAACATGTCTGTAGATTCATTTGCTCCACGACCCTGGAAGCACCAGAGCTCGCACCCTCTCAATCAGATTATATCAGATATTAACACAGGGGTGTAAACTAGGTCTAAAGTCAGAAACTTTTATGCTTTCTATGCCTTCTTATCTAACATTGAGCCAAAGAAGGTTCATGAAACTCTCACAGATTCTGACTGGGTTACTGCCATGTAAGAAAAGCTTTATTAGTTTGAAAGGAACAAGGTTTGGCACCTTGAATTACGGCCTAAAGATAGATCGATTTTGGTACCAGGTGGGTGCTCAAGAACAAATTGGATGAGTTCGGAACAATCACTTGGAACAAGGCCAGGCTGGTGGTTCAGGGCTATAACCAAGAGGAAGGGATCGATTGTAAGGAAACATTCGCACCTATTGCAAGGATCGAGGCTATCCAGATCTTGGTGGCCTTTGCAGCCCACATAGAGTTCAAGTTATACCAAATGGATGTCAAAAGTGCATTCCTCAATGGATACTTTAAGGAGGAGGTCTTTGTAAGCCAACTCCCTGGTTTTGAAAACCATGATTTGCCTAACCATGTATTTAAACTTGACAAAGCTCTTTATAGTTTAAACCAAGCTCCTAGAGCCTGCTATGAATGTTTGTCAAAATTCTTAATCGATAATGGTTTTTAAAGAGGCAAAGTTGATAATACCTTGGGGAACATTTGTTGATTGTTCAAGTATATGTCAATGACATAATATTTGGTGCAACCAACAGTGATTTGTGTAATGATTTTTCAGAATTGATGAGGAGTGAGTTTGAGATGAGTATGATGGGCAAGCTTAATTTTTTCTTAGACTTACAAATCAAGCAAACCTCAAACGGAACTATGATACATCAACAAAAATATGTCAAGGAGTTAATTAAGCGATTTAGAATGGAATCGGCTAAGCCCATAGACACCACCATCTCTCCTTCAACCAGATTGGTTGTGGATGATAGGAGCCCTTCAGTTGAGGAGAAATCCTATAGGGGCATGATAGAGTCGCTTCTATACCTAACCGCTAGTAGACCTGACATTATTTTCAGCATTGGTTTGTATGCCCGTTTTCAGTCAAATCTTAAAGAAACACATTTGAAAGCTGTAAAACGGATTTTGAGATACTTGAAATATACCTCGGACTTAGCTTTATGGTATCGTCGAGGGTGGAATTTTGATCTCATTGGATATGCGGATGTTGATTATGCTGGATTCTTGGTTGATAGGAAAAGCACTTCAGGTATGGCTCATTTTCTTGGACTCTGCTTGGTCTCTTGGGCAACCAAGAAACAACACTCCGTTGCCATGTCCGCAGCAGAAGTCGAGTATGTAGCGGCTGCTTCTTGTTGTGCTCAACTATTGTGGATACGATAGCAACTCAAGGACTTTTGTGTTGACACTGGATGCATTCCTATTTTTTGTGATAACACAAGTGCAATTAACATTACCAAAAACCCATGTCAACACAAAAGGACTAAGCATATTGACATACGTCATCATTTTCTGAGAGACAATATTGAAAAGGGCTCAATTTCAATGAATTTTTGTGCCACTGATAGACAAATTGCTGATATATTTATCAAGGCACTAAGTAAAGGGCAGTTTGAGAGAAATAGACTTGAATTGGGTTTAATTAAGAAGACTTGAGCATGCTTGTTTATACCCCAATGATTGATCAGTTAAGGGTTTTTAGGCCAAATAAATTGTTACAATGGATGCATTCAACTTTTGTGCTTTTACAGGCATATGTGTGAAATGTAACATGCTGACACTCGTTGAGGTCTAATGATATTGCCCTTATTGTCTTGAGACACCGAACATTTAGCAGTCAGAACAAGGTCTAGGAACAGACCCAACCATTGTTTGTAAATTCACCAGATAAGTGGCACGGCGGCAAGGTAAGTAGAAATTAAACTCTCCATTTAAAGCCCATCCGCCTACTTCCTCCTCTGCATTCTCTCTCCAAACCTGACATCCTCCTTTTCTCTTTCCTTTCACAAGATCGGAAATCGCTATCTCCTCCCTTCCAAACCCTAAACCCTAAAATCTTTCTTCTCAAACTTTCTAATGACAAGAACTCATGGTGGCTCAGCCTCGACCGGAAGAAAGACCTTGCATCCATGCTCACTTCAGAGTCGAATGTCAAGCAAAAGAAGCAGGAATTGGTTGAGCACTGTTACAGCGGCCCCATCGAGTGGAATTTCTTCGGGTATGGACCTTTCTCCCTCTCCCACTTACTCTATACCTTCTTCAATATATGGTTTCTTGAGGAGTCTGGATGTGAGGTCTATTGGTCTAAACCCTGCAATAATTCCCATCGTGAACCTGATTACCGAGTGGGAACTGGTTGTCTATGAACCGCCCAGAATTGAATTGGGGACAGAGGGAATTTCGATCGAGTTAGTCAAAAGTTCAAGTGATTTGGGGGTTGGGATGGGTGCTGAGGATCTTGTTCCTACTAGTGTTTTTACTGAAGATAGTGATGATGATGAACCGATTATACGGTTCAAAAGAACTGTGAAAACCACTCCTCAACCAACCCTCAAACCAGGCGTCAAACCCCAAAGAAAGACCACCACTACACCCAATGTCCCTCTCAGTACTCTACTGTATCAACGCCAAACAAGAAGTTCGGGTCCTGCCCCTGTTTTGCCACTACCAAAAGATACAGTAGACACCGCTACTACAAAGAAGAAAATAGTCCGAAGATCACCTCTCCAAATACCCCTCAAAACACTAGCCAAAACACCTCCCAGACCTGTTTCCTCTAAGGACTCTGCTCCTAAAAGGGCAGCTCCAGAACAGTCGTCCGAACAGGTGGAAGAGTGTCCTGAACCTAGAAGGAAGAAAGCTAAAAAGAGCATGACACTCCCTGAAAAATACCAACACTTCCTTCAGAAATCTGTAGTCCGAGAGAAGGTAGTCAAGGTAGCTTATTTCCAGAAACAGGGGCTTGAAGTGTTCCTAGAGAAATGAAGAGTTCAGGGGTGGTTGGACCTATTTACTAACACTCAAAGAGGGTGTTCTATTCTTGAGTTGGCTGAGTTTTACGCCAATTGGGTAGTCACCAATGGGGTGATGACAAGCACAGTTGGTGGGCATAGGATTTGGTTTGATGCTGCTGATCTCGGTGAGATGCTTGGTGTGACATCTGATGGTTTTGATGTATATGTCCGTGAGGACAAGAATGTATTAGGTGAGGAGAGACTGCTAGAGCTGACCCGGAACCTAGCTCAAAACCCCTAACTAACCGTGTCCAGATCTGTATGTAAGGGGGAAATGATACCTTTACATCGCTTGTTATTTTGGTCTATAATCAAGAATGTCATTCCTCGGGATTAGGGATGAAATGTGTTTGACGTCTGTGTTTGAGCAGTTGGGGATTCCTCTGCAAAAGAGAGTGAGCCTTCAGATCACTGATGAAATAGGAGGTAGTACCCTGATTGGGCGTGGCTTTCATGTGAAGAAAGGTGGGAGTGCTAGCTCAGAACAGGGGGTCCAAACACCTCTCCGCCCTATTCCCAGTGCGGCCTCAACCTCCAGTACTCCCACCCTAAACACTCTCATGCAGGACCAGCTCTCCCTGAAGGGAGAAATTGCAGACATGAAAAGGGCACTCGCAGAAGAAAAGGAGCTCAACGCCAAACGTCATGAGGATCTTCTGAGTGCCATCTCTACCCTCACGACAAAATTCTCTTCTCCCTCTTCTTCTTCAATCTAATCTTCATTTTGTCTTCTTTTCTTTCACCTCTTGCTACTTATTTTGTTGTCCGCTGTTCTTGCTAGTGTATGAACAATGGTGGATTGTGACTGTTTCCTGGATGATTAATGCATTTTTGCCATAATCCCTGCTTGTTTATGTGCTACTTGTTTGTGCGTGACTCGGATGGCCAATATTCTTACTATATCGTATGTTTGAGTGCATTGCTGTTATTTCCTATATTACCGCTTTGGTGGTGATTGCATCCACACTGGACTCAGACCCTTTGGCCTATTTACCCTTTTTCGATGATGTCAAAAAGGAGAAGATGATCATGACCTTAGTCTTGATTAGTTTGCCCAGTTCAAGTTGACCTCTCACTCCGATTTCTTTTTCCTGTGTGACTTGCATAAACTTTAACCTTGTTCATTCTAGCACTAGCCTATCTTGCCCTGTTAACAACGACGACTTACGGTCATTTGGTTTGTCATCATCAAAAAGGGGGAAATTGTTGACCCAATTAATGTGCAAGGTTTTGATGATGACAATCCAAATGATCTAGTCAATATGCTATGAGTTATGTGTTGTGCTTGAGTTGTATGCTAAAATAGGATCCCGAAAATACATGGAGCAGTTCGAGAGCATAGGGCATCAAAGTTGATAACATGCGCAAGAATTTGAGAACACTCCCTCAGAACAGTTCTGGGAGAGGAAGAATGGACCTGTGCAAGAAGTCCAGCTGATAACAAGAGTCTTAGGCTTAGCATTGGTTTTATTTTTCATATTCTTATTAATATGCCAATTAGAAGGTCTCTGATTTAGCATTTACTTTGAAAGGTTCTTTGATGACTCAGAATACTGTCTTAGAACAGGTTCAAGAGGCTAGGTCTACAGTGTTTTGGGGCTGGGAATAAAAATTCGAATTTCAACGATTTTCATAAAAGGATTTTGGACTGATGTTTTTCAGGAAACAATTGAAATTAATTTATGTCAGTCAAAATCTAAAACGATTTCTTCCTTTGTCTAAGAGACAAAATATTTTCCAAATATTTGGTGAGAAGATTTAATCCTATCTCTCTTAAGAAAAGAGTCTTTCCTAAATATTTGATCTTATCTCATAAGGAAAAAATATCCTCCAAATATTTGATCCTATCCTATAAGAAAGATTGGTAACTCTCAGATTAAGGAATGGCTAAGAAAAGTGAAGATTGCTCTCATCTTTGCACGGTAAGCATACTTATCCGACTATTTAACCGGCCGATTCCCTCAACTTTTCTCAGGGTTTTTCACTATTTTCAAGTGCTAAAATTGTTTTTATGAGTCTGAATTTTTCTGTGAGAAAAACCTTCAAGAAGAGTGCTTAATCGAGTCTTCATTATTGGCATAATAAGAGTTGCATTGTACCTTACACTTAGCTTATTTAGAAGCATTCAAATAAGGTGTTCTTTATCTCTTTTCAGTCATCGTGATAAGAGGTTGTCCAAGTCTTGGTAGACATTGGACGTTGTGTCCGTAGGGGACGTGTGGATGTTGTGTCCGTGAGTATTCGTCCAAGTCTTGGGAGACTTTGGATGTGTGTTTGTAATGAGAGTCTTGGGTAGACTAAGTTACGTGTGTTACGGTTGTAACGTGTTCGGCCCGTTTAGTGAAAGAGTTGCTGAAATCCTACTGTGGTAGGTCATGGTTTTTACATCTCAGTTGAGCCAGAGGTGGTTTTCCACGTAAAAATATTGCGTCTCTTTTACTGTTTTCGCAATTATACTTGTTTCTGCTTTACTGCAAACACGCGTTCCAAACTGTTCTGACGAGTGCTTTGAGAAAACTGAAAAAACTGGTAGACACAATTCACCCCCCTTGTGTCCTTGTGTGAGTAAATCTAGCAGCCATATACAATTGTTTGCCACTATATTAGCTTATTGCTCCCTAAACGATCCAAAAGGCTCATGGAAAGATTTCGAACTAGCAATGTTGGAGGATTACAGAAAAATATCTAATCTTACAGGTGAAAATATTCGACTAAAAGTACGAGAAAAATATTGTTTCGACATTCGAGTATCTATGAGGAAAAATATCGAAAGTAATGCTCTTATTGATAATAAACTCAATATAAATGACAACGAAACACTATTTAAAGAAATTGAAGATGAATTAAATATTGTAATATCCGAAACTGATCTTCTGTCTGCAGATAAACTAACTTCTCTGCTTGCTACAATTCGTTTTTCAAAGGGATTTACTGCTTTACGCGTTGCAAGCTCTGGAGTTGCTGCATCTAATTTATCTTTTGGTAGAACTCTGCACCCAGGATTCAAACTACCAATCAATATTGATAATAACAGAACTTGCAATAGTACTGCTGAGCGCTTAAGAAAAGCAAAACTAATCATATGTGATGAAGTTTCAATGGCAAAAAGGCAAGGAATTGAAGCTGTTAATCGACTGTGCCAAGTTATAATGAACTGTAATTTAACTTTTGGTGGAAAAATCAAACTAAGAAAGAATATAAGAGCCATATCTGATCCTATTTTTTGTGATTTTCTGTTGCGCATTGGAAAAGGAGCTGAAACAACTATTTTTGATGATCAAGCTTCCGTCACATATGTGAATAGCATATATTGACAAACATACATCCTTAAACATGCTAATAGATCACATATTTCCAGACTTACAGAACTTTGCTACAAATCCAATGGTTATGGTACATCATGCAATAATAATATTAACTCCCAAAAACAATTGTGTCGACAAAATCAATCAACTTCTTATAAATAGATTTCCCTGAAAACAAGTAACATATCACGATTTCGATAAAACAAAAGATCCAAGTTAGCAAGGCGAACATAAGGACTTCATTAATAGTCAGACACCCAATGGATTGCCTCCACACATATTTGTTCTTAAACCAAATTGTCCTGTTATACTATTAAGAAACATTGACCCTTCTAAAGGTCTTTGCAATGGGACACATCATAGATTCAATAAAAAATGTCATTGACTGTGAAATTGCTGTTGGATATAATTATGGTGAAAGAGTCTTTCTTCCTAGAATTCCGTTACAACCATCAGAATTGAAAAGTTCCCTGTTGCCTTTACAAGAACTCAATTTCCCACATGATTGTGCATTTGTGCGTTGCTATGACTGTAAATAAAGCACAGGGGAAAACTTTAAAGCATGTGAGCATTTACCTACCAGAGCCTATATATCCTCATGGTCAATTGTATGTTGCACTATCCATAGCAAAAAGGTGGATTCAATCAAATTACTTTTAAAACCAAATGCAGAAAAATTAGAAGAAAAGCGTACCAGAAATGTCATTTATGAAGAAATACTATTTGAGGCTTAAAAAACTGATGTTATTACTTAGAGTGCTTGGTTGCAGCTTATGCTCTTGTCTTGTATGATTATGTGATACTCATATTACATATTGGAATACGCTATTTATTTTTACAATATCTTTCATGGTTCTATTATACGTATTTTACGTGGTGATACTGAACATTTATTTAACATTATCTAACCAAATCATCTAAGGCTGAAAAAAGCTTCTAATGTTATTTAGAACATTTACAGATTATGCGACATAATTTAAAGCTGGAAAAACTCTTGATGTTATCTCAAATGCACAGTTGTAGTCTACATTATTATCTTACATATGACCGTATGAGGGTTTTAGTTTAAATAAGGTCTGATTTACTTGCTTTAAATTAAATTATTAGGACACGGCACATCTTGTAGATTATATGCTTAGCCTGTTAATGACATTACCCCTGAAACTAAAAGAGATTGGGCAGTGCAAGTGGGAGTATTAGAGAAGTCATTTCCACGAACACCTACAAGCAGCTCAAAGAGATTTATTTATTTATTTATTTATTTATTTTTTTGGGGTGAGAGGCAGCTCCAAGAGATATCAGCGACTGGTTCTTGAGATAAACAGGTTAGTGCAAACAGCTTTATTATTTATGGTAATGCTTGCTTATTCTAATACTGTTGTAATAAGTTCTCCCTATTTCCATGACCTGCTATTCATTTCATACTTTTTTAACAGGGCACAAGAGTTTGGGCAACAATATTTGGCGCAGATATAGACCTGTTCGCTAATACATTAAAAGTGCCCCACAAATATCAAATTTCCAATGCCACTGTGACACCAGTTGGTACCATACGCCAAGTTGTGCCACAAGAGAAATCAATTACTGAACTCATCCTTGATGCAGAGAATGAGATTACAATTGCTTTGAGTCTCGTACGATTTTCTGATTTGCATAAATACATGAATGCGAAAGCCCAAGTTGGTAAATATTTGCACATGCTGTCCGGTAGTAATAATTAAATGCTGGTGTCTTATTTTATTGTTCCAAAGATAGTCATAGTTATGCTTATTTAGTTCAAGTTTATGCCCTTCTTTGGTGGGCGCGGGGCGGAGCAAGAGAATGATTGACATCTTTTCGACAGCTTAAACAGTTGACAAGTGCAGTTTATATGTTAAAGAAATATTTTCTGATAGTGCATTTGATTTCTTACGCTAATGTCTTCTCTTAATGTGTTAGGAAAAATAATTAACTAAACTCGAGCATCATATATGCGGAAGCGTAACAACGGATATAGATATTCAAGAATATTAACACAAGATCAAAAAGATAATAGTAGGCACAAGATTTTTACGTAGAAACCCAAATCGGGAGAAAACCACAGGTGACAACAATGGCGCAAACATCCACTAGGATAGGAGTGAGTACAAAACGATCTCAAAATAAGTTAAAAGAGATCAATACAAAAGAGAGATAAAGATCTCAAAGCAAATGCCCAAGGAAGAGGCCTATTACAAAGAAAATCTCTCAAGACTCTCACTCAAGATATGTGGAATAAAAGAGGCTACAATGATGCACAAGCACCTCATAGAATGGCCATGAGAGGGACGTGCTTAAAGGCACTTCCGAAGACCAAAACGCCTTAAAATGTCCGCACTATGATGGGACAATTACCACGTATGATAGGTTATTAGCCACACTGAATGCCTACTAGAAATGCTAAATATATAGGATGTCCAAATTGAAATTCTCATAGTAAAGGAGAAGGAGGCCAAGGGTTGAAGCATTATTTACCAATAAAGGCTCATAAAAGGATGCATGAATGTTGAGTTTATGCTCTTGAAACATCCACATAAAAGCCCATAAAAGAAGTCATAACTTGCAGCCATGAAGCTTGAGAGTAATAGCTAGTATTCACCAAAAAACCGTTACAACAAAATGGAGCACACAAAGAGTTGCCCACATGCCACGGTCCGTGGCCCTTGCCACAATCTGACCGTGGAGCAGTCTGAGATGCAAGTCAGTTAAACACAACACACAATGGTAATGCTTAAGCATTGAACAATAGGCTGGTTTCTTTTCCTTTTAGGTGAATCACAACAACAACACATGAAATGAATTTTAGGCCAACATACACCTAACAAACTCCCCATTGGGCCAAAATTCTGGAAATGGGCAAGAACGGCAAAACTGATCTTGTACATAGACTTCTCAATATCGATGGAGAACATCCTTCATGGAATGCTCGAAAAACCGGATTCGATGGAAACCTAGCTCTGATACCGCTTGTTAGGAAAAATAATTTCATAATAATTCGAGCAAGTAGATGCGGAAGCGTGAAAGAATATAGATATTCGAGAATATCAAAACAAGATCGAAAGAATAAAATCTCTTAAAACTCTCACTCAAGATATATGGAATAAAGGATGCTACAATGACTCACAAGCGCCTCATAGAATGGCCATGAGAGGGACGTGCTTAAAGGCACTCCCGAATGCCAAAACACCTTCAAATGTCCATACTATAATGGGACAATTGCCATGTATGGTGGGTTATTAGCCACACTGAATGCCTACTAGAAATGCCCAATATATAGGATGCCCAAATTGAAACTCCCATAATAAAGGAGAAGGAGGCCAAAGGTTGAAGCATTATTCACTAATAAAGGCTCATAAAAGGATGCATGAATGTTGAGTTTATGTTATTGAAACATCCACATAAAAGCCCAAAAAAGAAGCCATAACTTGCAGCCATGATGCTTGAGAGTAATAGCTAGCATTCACCAAAAAACCGTTACAATAAAATGGAGCATACGAAGAGTTGCCCACATGCCACTGTCCGTGGCCCTTGCCACGATCTGACCGTGGAGCAGTCTGGGATGCAAGTCAGTCAAACACAGCACACGATGGTATGCTTAAGCATTGAACAATGGGCTGGTTTCTTTTCCTTTTAGGCAAATCACAACAACAACACATGAAATGAATTTTGGGCCAACATACACCTAACAAACTCCCCCTTAGGGCAAAATTCTGGGAATGGGCAAGAATGGCAAAACTGATCTTGTACATGGACTTCTCAATATTGAAGAAGAGCATCCTTTATGAAATGCTTGAAAACCGGATTCGATGGAAACATGGCACTAATACCACTTGTTAGGAAAAATAATTTCATAATAATTCGAGCAAGTGGATGCAGAAGCATGAAAGAATGTAGATATTTGAGAATATTAAAATAAGATCGAAAGAATAAAATCTCTCAAAACTCTCACTCAAGACATGTGGAATAAAAGATGTCACAATTACTCACAAGTGCCTCATAGAATGGCCATGAGAGGGACATGCTTAAAGACACTCCTGAATGCCAAAACGCCTTCAAATGCCCACACTATGATGGACAATTGCCATGTATGGTGGGCTATTAGCCACATTGAATGCCTACTGGAAATGCCCAATATATAGGATGCCCAAATAGAAACTCCCATTGTAAAGGAGAAGGAAGCCAAGGGTTGGAGCATTATTCACCAATAAAGGCTCATAAAAGGATGCATGAATGTTGAATTTATGCTCTTGAAACATCCACATAAAAGCCCAGAAAAGAAGCCATAACATACAGCCATGATGCTTGAGAGTAATAGCTAGCATTCAGCAAAAAACCGTTACAATAAAATGGAGCATACGAAGAGTTGCCCACATGCCACGGTCCGTGGCCCTTGCCACGATCTGACTGTGGAGCAGTCTGGGATGCAAGTCAGTCAAACACAGCACATGATGGTATGCGTAAGCATTGAACAATGGGCTGGTTTCTTTTCCTTTTAGGCGAATCACAACAACAACACAAGAAATGAATTTTTGGCCAACATACACCCAACAAACTCCCCCTTGGGCCAAAATTCTAGAAATGGGCAAGAACGACAAAACTGATCTTGTACATGGACTTCTCAATATCGACGGAGAACATCCTTCATGAAATGCTCGAAAACTGAATTCGATAGAAACCTGGCTTTGATGCCACTTGCTAGGAAAAATAATTTCATAATAATTCGAGCAAGTAGATGCAGAAGCGTGAAAGAATGTAGATATTCGAGAATATTAAAATAAGATCGAAAGAATAAAATCTCTCAAAACTCTCACTCAAGATATGTGGAATAAAAGATGCTACAATGACTCACAAGCGCCTCATAGAATGGCCATGAGAGGGACGTGCTTAAAGGCACTCCCTAATGCCAAAACGCTTTCAAATGTCCACACTATGGTGCGACAATTGCCACGTATGGTGGGTTATTAGCCACACTGAATGCCAAATAGAAATGCCCAATATGTAGGATGCCCAAATTGAAACTCCCACTGTAAAGGAGAAGGAGGCCAAGGGTTGAAGCACTATTCACCAATAAAGGCTCATAAAAGGATGCATGAACATTGAGTTTATGCTCACATAAAAGCCCACAAAAGAAGCCATAACTTGCAGCCATGATGCTTGAGAGTAATAGCTAGCATTCACTAAAAAACCGTTACAAAAAAATGGAGCACACAAAGAGTTCCCCACATGCCACGGTCGGTGGCCCTTGCCACAATCTGATCGTGGAGCAATTTGGGATGCAAGTCAGTCAAATACAGCACACAATGGCATGCTTAAGCACTGAACAATGGGCTGGTTTCTTTTCCTTTTAGGCGAATCACAACAACACCACATGAAATGAATTTTGGGCCAACATACACCCAGTAAAATGTTCTAGACATAATGGCTATTATGGTAGCTTCACTTTCATGAAGTGTTTTGACCACAGACAATCTCAAGTGTGATGTGCACAAGTTTGTCGTTATGAAGGAAGAATATGATTTCGATTCCTTTCGCTTTATTTTTTTTTTTTTTTGGGCATGATATATATATATATATATAGAGAGAGAGAGAGAGAGAGAGAGAGAGAGAGAGAGAGAGAGAGAGAGAGCATAGTAATAAGTGCACTTAAATTGAAGGTTGAAACCATCTTTATTGACTACATGGGACCAATTTGTTCCAAATGAAGCCGTGTACATTTTAGATCTCCTGAATGAGTGGCCCATCATCATGGCAACACGTTTAAAAGTGGCGTCTTACAATAGTATATAAATATGTGCGGATCCATATGTGAGGGCGGGGTGTTCATGGACACCCCTCTCCAAAAATAATTCTAAAAAGTTATTTTAAATGGGGTTAAATTAGTATATATGGACATCTTTAAATTAGGTCTAAAAAATTGTACACTTTTTAAATATATTCAGCCCACATATTGAAATTTTTAATCTCTTTAAATATCAAAAATTTAGTTATAAAGTTGGAACTTAATAGAAAAGTAAAATGAAATTAAATGTACCAAAGCACAAATTTTTCTCTCTCTCCTCTTATCTTATCTAGAGTTTAGACTTTTAATTTAGTGTAATTCTAATTTCTTTAATTTTCTTTTATTGTTTTTATTTTCGACTGTTTAGTTGCAATGTGTTCTTGGTGCGATTAATCGGTGCAGATTACTTTTCGTAGCTATATTTCATATTTGATATATTCACTTCATGTTTCAATTTTTTTTTTTGGTTTTATTGCTTTGTGCTGATGATTTGTCCTCTGTAACAAATAGTTTTGGTAGATGCTAGGTAGTTGTAAGAATTTTCGTTGCAATTTATGTATCAAATTCAAAATATGAAAAACTATAAAAGCAAATGTAGTAGTGGAGGTACCATAATTTTTTTCTAAGAATAAAAAAAATTGGGGTGTATTGTTGTTACTTGTCAACTTCCACTAGTGTAGAAATACGAGAGAATGTTTGTTTAAAAAAGAGATGGAATGTTTGTACAAAATAGACTACTATAAAATATATTATATAATTTTTTTTATTAATGTTGTACATTAGTGATGACGTTAATAGATAGATACCCCTATTCTAAACATCTTGATCTGCCACTTTATATAGCATAACATTTTCTTACATACACATTATTTTCTTTCAACATTAACAAACTTCACTCTAAAATGTAATGTCACATATGTATGCAGGGTTGTCACTTTCAACAAAGTCATCGACAACATTTCTAATGAATCCAAATTTAGCTGAAGCTGCAGCCCTACGTTCTTGGTAAACATTCTCGTTCAATCAGTGTATCTATAATAAATGTTATTATAAAATTATTGCATAACTTGAATAGGGCGAGAGAAAATCAGAAAACTATTAAACAAATAGTAGATGGAAAACAATACTTATCTGCAATCTAATATAAAATAAACTCTTTTTCTTAATCTAAAACCACTATTTTTTTTTCTTTTTTCATATGCATACATGACTTCTTATGTGCAGGGTGAAACTTTCAAAGTAAAGGCTCATGAACTAATATCAAGCAGAAGTTCTTATATATGTGCTGCAATAAGTGTCAAAAGCCCATTGATACCCAATGTCAATCCCCCTTCTTGTGTTCACTGCAACAAACTTATCACAGCTACTCCAAGGCACGATCCTGTTCTTATTTTGTCTTCTTATAAAAAACTAACATCTGAAGAATATCTTGTACTTACTCGTCCTCTTATTCCACGCAGATATACTGTATTGAGAACAACTTCAAGACTCCTCTAGGGTAGTAGCAGCTACAATCTTCGGACAGAAAGCTGAAAAGCTGTTCTCAGTAACAGCTCCACAGTTACATGAGAATACAAAAGAGTTATCTTATCTTGCTTGAATGAATCCTACCGTCGTCTGACAGAAGTAATTAATGTGCTTACGGGTGACGATTTCAAGTCATAACTGGCAAGTACTACTCTAGTGAGATGGGCTGCAAAGATAACATAAAATTTACATATACTTGTTGGTGACTTGCTTGCACAATGGGCTTGAGATGAAGTGCATATCTTATAAGACAGTGTGCAATTAGCTTTTGAAATGAAATTGATTATGGTTAACTTTAGTAATAGAAAAGTGTCCTCTATCAAAAAAAAAGAAAAAAAAAAAAGAAAAGTGTCATTGGGCTTTACCAGGGAGTTAATTATGCGAAAGTCCAAATGTTAGCTACCTTCAACTTCTATCAATATTTCTTTACAGATAATATTTTTAGTTCAAGAGTCATTTGTTTCATCTGAAGTTGGCTTTATTAAGATTTGAACACAATTAGTAGTGCCAGTTTTGACTCTTGATTGTGCTACATAAAATTGTCCATGTGGAAAAACTTGTTCGGGCAAGTGTATTCCTACTGTTTCCAAGGTTGGTTTTTGAGCTTTATTAATAGTCATAACAAAGCGTAGTTGTGTAGGAAATTGTGTTCTTTTGAAAGGTGTGGGAAATTGGATCGCTTTTAGAAGGTTGTAAAGGAATTTTAGGAAGAAACACTCTTTTACCACGATGATGACTGCACTTTCAACATCGATAACCTTTTTTTTCTTTTTTGGAAATTGACGGTGTATTAATCTTGTTCCATTACAAGGACCTTTAAAAGAATCTATATTTCTGGGTAATATTACAGGACAATTTGGCTTAAGAGTTAATATATGTGGAGGTAGTCCACTCAGTGTAAGACTATTTAGGAAAACTTCATAGTGTTCTTGTTTCACTAGTTCTATTGTTTTATCGAAAATATGATAGGCTAGCTAATATTTTTCTTTTCTTTTTTTTTTTTAACCTCCTTCAATATTAAATCTGTCATTTGAGCATCTAAATGATTTAGTAAATGTTAACGCAAATATTGGTGACGTCCTCTGTTTCTGCTGAAAAATGTTATTTTGTGGACATGCTGAAGCATACCCTAAACTTAATATAATTGTTTTATGTCTGTTTGAACTGCCTTGTTCATGCTGTTGTTGTCCACTTCTTGAAAACAAAAATATAAAGATAAAGCATAACTTGCAGACATGTTTGATTAGATGAAAAAACTAGTAAGAGGAAAAAAAGCCATTTCTAATTTGACATGGGACAAAATTCTTCTCTTATTGGAAAAATCTTACAGTTGTATTAGCTTACACTCAACAATGAATTTTTGGGAGAGCACATGGGAGGAGAGAGGTAAATCTAAGGCCTTAATCATCTGTGACTCATAACTCCCATGATGACGGAATCATAAAAGGGGTGGATACTATGCTAGCTATGATGGTATATGAAACATAAAATGTTGATCGTACCCCTCCTTTGTTGTCCATTGCTCCTGCGATGGGCAGTACTGAATTAGGTAGCTCTATTGCCATATTGTCCATTGATCCTGCGATAGGCAATACTTAATTAGATAGGTCTATTGGCATTTTTGACTCCTGTAAGCATTGTCCTACGTATTTCAACCTATGTGCGTTATTTCATCACTTTCCGTGGTGGCCTACCATGCTATCTTTGCTTATTTTTAACTTAGCTAGCTCTATTGTCATTTTTAACTTGACTTACCTGTTGCTGGCTTCGTTACTTGTTCACGGTAATATTGCTTACATTTGGAAGTTCCCACACACCATCTCCGTGGAATCCACACTATATTGCCATCCGAAATAACTTACGATATGTGCCATTAGACAAAGTAAAAGCCTTGAGTCTTTGGATACTTCAAAGACTTAACAATTAAGCTAGGCTGGAGCTAAATTGGCTGCCTACAGGATGGAACAGTTGATATGCAATGTTTGAATACTGCTGTAGGCACTGAAAATTTATTCGTGCTGCACCAAAATTAGATTAAATTAGTCAATTGGGCCAACCCTTTTAATTGATTTAATTAAGCTCAAAGACTTACAAGTCATGCCCAAAAGACTCATAAGTCAAGCCCAAAGATGAAACCCAGATGGCTCCCAAGTCCAAGCTCAGTCAAAATTCAAGTCAAAGCTCAAACCGAGGCTCAAGGCGACTACCAAGTCAAGTCACGACATAAAACCCGAACGAAGTCATGGCGCGGTCAAGGTCAAAGTCAAAATCAAAGGTCAAGACCTATATTGACTCACAAGTCAAACGTCAAAAACCGACTCTCAATTCAACAGCCGGTCAAAGCTCGAAGCGACTTCCAAGTCAACGCTCGGCCCAAGCCCGAGAGACTCCCAAGTCAAAGTCAAAGTCAAAGTCAAATAAATGAAAGTCAAACAAGTCTAGGGTAAAGCCTTATTGAAAGGCCCAAAATCTAGGTCAAAACCCAAAACCCAAGTCAAGGTCTGTCTTGACTTTCAGGGGGGAGACTTTCCTATAAATAACCCCCTACCCCCATAATTCAAAGGGTTGGAAAATCCATCCTTGAAAGAGAAAGAATCAGAGGATTGTATTCATAGAAATTGTACCCAATTTAAATCAATTGAATTCTATAAAAATTCAATCTTTGTAATTTGTGATTACAAATTTGGCACGCTCGGTGGGACGTCTCTACCTCTCATCTCTTTCTCTTAAAAATCAAGACTTTCAAGTCACAAGTACATCATCTTCGATAGAGATATGGCTACAAAGAATGTCGCCACGCAACCTTCGAAGAAGAAGAACATGGGATCTTTCTCTCTTAGATCCTGTGAAGCGAGCGTTACTTCTAGCAAGCGCGCTTATACAATGAAGACCAGGAGCATGGCAAACGCTGCTCTGTCGGCCGCGGCTAGGCAGACTGTGTCGCCTACATTCAAATTCCAAGGCTCAAAAACGCAACATAAGGTGTCGTCCTGGATGGATGAAATTCAAAAACTTAGCCTTTAATCTCCAGTCTGCGAGGTTGAAGACTACTATAGTTGTGACTCCTCTGCGCCCTTGCCAAAGGGGGCGTGCATCTCAGAAATTGAAGTTGAATCTTGCGACATTGTCATCATGCCGGTCATGATGACTGGAGCTGCTAATCTTGAAGAGCAGCTGGTAAGTATGAAGGCTACATTGGATAGACTCTCTAAAGAGAGTGCAGATAAGGACGCCCAAATTAAGCGCCAGAACGACCAGATTGCTGAACTGACAAAGAGGCTGAAAAAGAAGTTCTTTGAAACTTCTAACAAGGGTTCGGGCGCTGAAAACTCTGACAAAGAGTCACATCACAGCGAGGAACCTGACAATGACCGCCAAGCTAAGAAGGACTGCTCCTTAGGCTCAATGTCAGTTGAGTAGATTCAGAGCTTGATAGCAAATGCAGTCAAGGCTCAGCTAGGAGGAGGGTCTCACAAGACCCACTTGTACACAAAGCCCTATACAAAGAGGATTGACGTACTACGCATGCCCCATGGCTATCAGCCTCCCAAGTTCAACCAGTTCGATGGCAAGGGCAACCCCAAACAGCATGTTGTACACTTCATTGAAACGTGCAGTAATGCTGGCACAGAGGGAAATCGACTGGTGAAGCAGTTTGTCCGTACTCTAAAAGGAGTTGCGTTTGACTGGTACACAGACTTAGAGCCAGAGTCCATTGATAGTTGGGAGCAAATGGAACAAGAGTTCCTCAACAGGTTCTACAACACTCAGCGCGTTGTCAGCATGACTGAGCTGACAAACACAAAACAGTGGAAGGACGAGCCAGTTCTTAACTACATCAACCGCTGGTGCGCACTAAGTCTTGTGTGCAAAGACCGTCTGTCAGAGGCTTCAGCTGTTGAAATGTGTGCGCAGGGCATGGAGTGGGATTTACTGTATGTCTTGCAAATGCGTAAGCCAAGGACTTTTCAAGAATTGGTGACCAAGGCGCATGACATGGAGGTGATGATAGCTAGTCGTCGCGCCAACTCCTATTCTACTGAATCAAAGAGGGACAAAGTTGAGTTCAAGAAGAATGTTAACTTTTCTAACGGCACGACCAAAGAAGCGATGTCCACCTCTACAAGTCAGCCAATTCGCATTATGGCAAAGCCAAAACCAGGGGGCAAGAAGAGCTCGTCGTTCAAAGTTGTGACAAATAAGCATCCCACACTGAAAGAACTTCAGGAAAAGAAGTATTCATTTCTTGACTCAGATTTGTCAGACATGCTAGATGACTTCTCGAAAAGGGTGTCATCGAATTGCCCGAGCCAAAACACCTAGAAGAAGTTGGGAGGACCGCCGACCCCAAATACTGTCGATACCATAGAATCGTTAGTCACCCTCTTGAAAAGTGCGTTACACTCAAGGAGCGCATCATGCGACTGGCTGAGGAAGGAAGAATCATTTTAGACTTGGATGAAATAGCAGAAGTTGGCCACGTCACAGTGCAAGAGGCTAATCAGTCAGATTCTGAAATGGATCATGCTGAAGTACTAGAGGGTTCAAGAGAATGCTTCATAAAAAGCTTCTTTGATAGTGTGGCTGTCTACACAACTTCATGTTTCGAAATTGACGATGACGAAACAAATGAAGAGTTGAATGTCCTCCTGAAGAAAGTGGTCATAGCAGCATTCAGCCACAACAACAACAGAAAGAAAAGAATGAAAGGACAATTTCATTCTTATCCGTCAAGCAAGCAAATGTCGCATCAAATTCAGCAGCGCCAGTCTTTAAACGCACAAATCCTAAAAGTGCAACTAAGGTTGAACACAAGTTCAATGAAGCAAGCTGGTGCGTTCTGAAAGAAAAGGGTGTGCTTCCAGTTCATAAGACGAACCCAAGCAAATTGATCAAGATTTCTCTCCCTGGTTTTGTTGCCTCTTCTAAAGGCTCGCTTCAAGAAGAAAGTAAGATGTCAAATATGCGCATCAGCGATGGGTGTGATCCTAATGCGCACAAGTTAATGAAGAGGTCCAGTCATGACTTCAGCCAGCTAACATCTTTGGGGTATGTGATCGAAGCTAAGCCCTGCAGACTTGACAACACGCAAAGGGTCATACAAAGTCAATGGGGCAACGCCGCAACACCTAAAGTTGGTCTTAGTTACGTACTGCCCAGCCTGTCAGGATTTTGGGATGACGTAAGGAAAAACAAGCCCTCAGACAATATATCACAGCTGAAGAAGTGGATGATAATGAGGGTGAAAATGCCAAGACCAACACCAAAACGATGGTGTTCGACAAGTTGCAGCCGTCAACGTCGCGCCAATGCCCTTCTGTGTTTAGAAGGATTGGAAAGGGTAAAATCCTAAGACCCTCTGTCTTCCATAGGTTGAAGAAAGATGAGCAACCTAAACCCTCGGTCTTCGCCAGAATCAAGATAGGCGAGACGTCATCAAGCACACCGCCCTCATAAAAAAGAGATTCAGTGTTCAGCCGCCTCGACAAAACAAATGAAGTCCAAAATTCAATTCCTTTACGCATGAAGCGTGTTTCCACTTTCGATGTGAAGGCGAATGACTCGCTGAAAGTAAATAGGCGCATCCTAATTCTCACTCACCAAGGGGCTAAAGCCAGTTCAAAAGAAAGAACTAAGGAGTAAGCTTTTTCCAACCGCGACGTGAGCTAAGAGGTCGACACCCTCCATTGAGGAAATGCTGGATTAGCTCCTGGGCAAGAGCTCAAACTGTTCACCACTAAAAAAAAAACCCCAAAGTTCACATACATTCAAGAAAGAAGACTCCCAAACAAGAGGTTAAACTGTTTACACATTCAGAAAAGAAGACTCCCGAACAAGAGGCTAAACTGTTCGCACATTCAAAAAAAGGAAGACTCCCGAACAAGAGGCTAAACTGTTCACACATTCAAAAAAAGAAGACTCCCGAACAAGAGGCTAAACTGTTCACACATTCAAAAAAACAAAGACTCTCAAACAAGAGTCTAAACTATTCACACACATCAAGAAAGTGCTAACTCCTGAGCAAGAGTATAAATTGTTCACTCAAGCCCCAAAAAAAAAAAATTGTACTACTCCTGGCCCGCGAGAGTATAAACTGCGAACGGTAAAACAAATGAAAAAAGGATACTTAGTTGAACTACGTAAGAACTTGATCTTGTGAGAAATTGTAAGTATCCATAAGTACGCAAACCGCTTCAGCAAATCACTAAGTGCAGTCAAACACATCACACCAAAAAAAGGGGGGCATAAAAGAGAAGAGGTCAAAGACATCACCTGTCTGCCGCGCCAGCTGATCCTCACTGCTCATACCACTTCCGTGCGTATCAGTTTCATTCAAGGTCCATAAGCCAAGCAGCGAACTGTATCGCAAGTGTGGTTCTTCAAGTCTTCATGCTACTTCCGTACGTATCAGTTCCGTTCAAGGTCCATAAGCCAAGCAGCAAACTGTATCGTAAGTGTGGTTCTTCAAGTCTTCATACCACTTCCGTGCGTATCAGTTCCATTCAAGGCCCATAAGCCAAGCAGTGAACTGTGTCGCAAGTGTGGTTCTTTAAATCTTCATACCACTTCTGTGCGTATTAGTTCCATTCAAGGCCCAAAGCCAAGCAACGAACTATATCGCAAGTGTGGTTCTTTAAGCCTTCATACCACTTTCATGTATATCAGTTCCGTTCAAGGCCCATAAGCCAAGCGGCAAATTGTATCGCAAGTGTGGTTCTTCAAGTCTTCATACTACTTTCATGCGTATCAGTTCCGTTCAAGGCCCATAAGCCCAGCTGCGAACTGTGACGCAAGTGTGGTTCTTCAAGTTTTCATACCACTTTCGTGCGTATCAATTCCGTTCAAGGCCCTTGGCGAAGTAGCGAACCGTGTCGCGAGTGGTTCTTTAAATGGCTTCTCAACCTGCACAAAAAAAAAATGTCATCTTTCAGCAAGTGAGCATAATGTCGCGATATGCGAAACATGCGCTATTAAATGAATGTGATTTTACAACGACTCAAACAGACGTGAGAAGACTCGTCAGTCTAATCAAAGGGCTTCCTATGGATTTATTTCAGCCAGAGTCGTAACTTTTATTACTCATGATCAAAAGATGGCAAGCTCATCAAGGCACAACATCGCAAACGTTAAAAATAGGTCAAGTTGCAAATGACCTGTAGTTCAATGAGCATGGCGGGAAAAAACCTTCCTCATTTTTACACATAATTTGGCCCAAAAAAAAGAGAGGAAAACAAAAGGGGATTCCATTTTCATATTCAAAGGAAGAAAAGAAGACAAAGGCAAGGAGCACTAAATAGCAGGGAGACCCACAATGAGGAAGCAAATGAGCTAGGCAACACCTTGGTGAAAGCTTGGCAACAATGGCAATCACATGGCAACCAAAGCTGATCAAGGCCCAGATTATCACCACCTTGGTGAAAGATTGGCATCACATGGCAATCAAGGCAGCAAATGATTTCTCTGAGCACCTTGGTGAGTGATTGGCATCAAAGCTTTAATTTATGCCTGGATGATAGCCCAGCCATCAAATGTTCAAGATTTATTGCCTACAAAAATGCACTGCCATCGTATCCTCTCTCTCTTCCTCACAGAATAAGCCCAGTCAAAATCCAAAAAAAAAAAATAGTCATTAGCATGAAAGCCAAATCCCTCACAGACACGACCACCAAAGGCCACAAACAAAGCCAACACCCAATTTGCCACACTGATCAATCACAGGCACACTGATCAATCAATATTGTTGATCGAAACTAAAACCATCGTCAATACTTCGATACAAAGTTACCACTCATTAGGGAAGAAATCCCACAAACTTATCATGGGTTTTGATGGGTTTGATGATTTCTTCTAAGGAGACCCGGAAAAGGAAGAAAATCTGGGTGCTAGAGAAGGAGGAAAACCTTGTCTCGGGGGTGGGGGGGTTCTATTCTGTTATAACAAAAAAAATGGGGGCAACATGTTGATCATAAAATCAACCAGCAAGAAACCAGGAAGTGAAGCGCCGTTTGATGAACACAACCAAAAAAAAAAAAAAATGGAGGAAAGGTGAGAAAGTTCATACCTCACGTAAGCCCAATGGTCAAAAATGGTGGCAAAGACCAAGCCTTTAGGGGTGGCTTTCTGTGTAAACCAGCAGCACCATGAATCAGTGGCAAACAATGTATGGGGCTCCAGTTTCATGGGCAGAGTTTTCTGGGCAGAGAAAGAAAAGCCTCGGGTTACAACCGTATGGGAAACGAAAAAGAGGCTTGCTCAGCTGCAGGGTGAGAAAGTGAGGCCTTTTATGAACAACAATGCTCAACCATTCAAATGGGAGGTCTGGGCTCTTTATTATGGAGGAAAATGGGGCTGTCGATTTTGTGGGTGTAACAGGCACAGCAGCGATGAAGGGTAGCGGGGTCTCGGGCTTCAGGTGGTTTGCCCTAGAGGCTGTCGAAAGCAAAGGAAGAAGAAGCGTGAATAGTCCCCCGGCACGTGAGTTGCATGCTTCACTAATGAGGCTAGTTGGGTTGGGCCGTGAGAAAAAAAAGAAGGAAATGGGAAGCCGAATGAGCCTAGGCGTACGTGCAAAAGAAAAGAAGCTGAGCAGGTCACGTGCTACTCACGTGGCTTTTAAGTGAAATCAAACAGACCAGGCTGGCCTGTGCGGGAAAGCAAGGAGGCCTGGAGACCCAGCCCACGTGAGGGAGGGAAGAAAAAAAAAAGGAAGAAGGCTACGGCAAGACGGTCTGGGCTAGGTGATGGGCCATGCATTCATCTTCAACTTGAGTCCATCCTTGTCCTCCCAATTATTTGACCAAAACTTGTCATTTGTTCAAGCTATCCCAAAAAAAATAATAAAATAAAAAAAATCAACAAAGCATTGTGAAATTTCATTCAGAGCATTATCATGAACAAATTATGGATTATAAAAAGAAATCGAGACTTCAGCCACTCTCAGTGACAAAAAGTCTTGTACGTGACCTTGTCTCGAGGGTGCAATTTGTAGGCACTGAAAATTTATTTGTGCCGCATAATTAATTTAATCAAGCCCAAAGACTAACAAGTCAAGCCCAAAAGACTCACAAGTCAAGCCCAAAGATGAAGCCCAGATGACTCCCAAGTCTAAGCTCAGTCAAAATTCGAGTCAAAACCCAAACCGAGGTTCAAGGCGATTACCAAGTCAAGTCACGACCTAAAACCCGAACGAAATCATGGCGCAGTCAAGGTCAAAGTCAAAATCAAAGGTCAAGACCTACATTGACTCACAAGTCAAATGTCAAAAACCGACTCTCAAGTCAACAGCCGGTCAAAACTCGAGGCGACTTTCCAGTCAACACTCGGTCCAAGCCTGGGAGACTCCCAAGTCAAAGTCAAAGTCAAAGTCAAAGTCAAAGTCAAACAAATGAAGTCAAACAAGTCTAGGGTAAAGCCTTATTGAAAGGCCCAAAACCTAGGTCAAAGCCCAAAACCCAAGTTAAGGTCTGTATTGACCTTCAAGGGAGAGACTTTCCTATAAATAGCCCCCCGCCCCATAATTCAAAGGGTAGGAAAATCCATTCTTGAAAGAGAAAAAAATCAGAGGGTTGTATTCATAGAGATTGTACCCAATTCAAATCAATTGAATTCTATAAAAATTTAATCTTTGTAATTTGTGATTACAACTGCCTCAGATGACAAAGAACATACATTCATTCTCAGAGCTTCTCACCATAGTTACCGCAGACAAAACATGATCAAATTTATTGTTGTCTTTGTTTTCGACACAACAAATACCTAAATCTGAGTTATGGCAGGACATAAAGTACTAATAATGCAGACAGATGTGGATGCCGCCAGTTGCAATTTTTTGGTATATATACAACTGGCTTTTTAGGCGTGATTTTAACTCGCTCTAAAAGTTGCCAGTTGCTTTTTTTTTTTGTTTTTCTTTTTTTTTGTGTATGTACATGAGATTGGCTTTTAAGTGTAGTTTCAGCTCTCCTTTGACGTAATTTTTGTATATTGAGCCCATGTTCTATCTTGTGTTTTTGAGGATTTAGATAAAAGCTTACATCTCCTTACACCTTTTTACGTTTCCTTACAGCTCCTTACATCCTTAACATAATCCGTACATCTTCTTACATCTCATATAGATTTTCTATAACATTCATTTATTTTAATTATAGAAATATGTATATTTTTTTAATTATGCTACCAATATACAAAATTTGTAAATATCTTATGAACACAACATTTACATAAATATAAAAACATAATATAACAACATAAATTATATTTGAGTTTCGGCATAAATAATATATGTTATTATAGATGGAATAAGTTATCATACTTTTAAAATTATAATACAAAGCTTTTGTTCATGTTTCAGTTTGAAGCATATATGAAAACTGTCAAACTGTATACAACGAAAGTATTATAGCTGATATAAAAGTGGATGAGTTTCTTTAGGAAAAGTAGAAAGTAATTAGGCAAAACTAGTGCTGGGCATTAAAATTTATATGGCCTCCTATCTGCTCGTTTAAATTCTCATCTTTTTTTTTTTTGTTTGGATTTTGATTTTGAAAGGTAATATTTAATTTTTGGTTGTTTAATATAACAATACAATTTTTGTATTTTGAGCATTGCTGAATATTGTTTTAAGGGTTTATTCATAAAATTTCTTGGTAACAACATTGACCATACATTTACATTTAAAGTTGTTGATTTAAAATAGGATTTTATTTCAAGAGCTGTGTTCAATTTTATCAAAAAAAATTTTTTTTTGGTTATATTTTGCTTATTGGATCAAACTAATGTAATATAAAAAATCACCCCAAGTGTATGAAGTTTTCTTGACGAAATTTATGGGGTTTAATATATTTTATTGTTATGTAACTAACTTAGTTAATAGTTTATTTTCAATAAGTTTATTATTTTAATATTATTGTTTCTAATCCAAAACGTTCTTTGTAAAACGAACATATTTCGTTTCAATTATATTAAGAAATATTTTGTTTATTGATGGTATCAAATTTTAGTCGTAAATATGACCAATATATCATAATTGTCACAAATTATACTATAAAACTCTTAAATAATTAAACAACTCCTTACATCTATCCTTATAACTCTTTACATCTTCTTACAGCTCCTTACGCCTTCCTACAATTCCTTATAACTCCTTACAGCTTCTTATATTTTCTTACAGCTTACACTCATAGGCGGAGCCATGTTGGGGCAAGGGGGGTCAATTGACCCCCAGCTTTTTGGGAAAAAAAAATTAAATATGGGATATTTTGGTTGGTAAGAAAAATAGATATATATTAATTAGTTCATAAATACATATCATAGGAGTGCATAGTAGGTTAGTGGTTGCCCCTTACTGTGGGTGAGAGATCCCTGGTTCGACCCTTCGTTCTATCTTTTCTGTTTTTTTTTTTTTTGGGAGATGCCCTTTAATTTTTCCAATCTCGCCCCCCTTGCTTACAATCCTGGCTCCGCTACTGCTTACAGGTGTATCTTATCGTGAAACAGAACATGCCCTGAGTTGCTTTTATATATGTAGAAACCAAGTTATGGGAACAAAACTGCCAATAATGTAAATACGTGTACATAAGGCCAGTTGTGTTTTTGGATATTTGGCTGGCCTTTTATATGACCTTCTACTCGTTTGGTGTAAAATTCTACATAATATATAAACGTTTGACATAAATTATGTACAATTAGTATGTATTCTTTTCTTTTTCTCCACCAGAGTAGGTCATCCTA
>JAKOGI010001556.1:90000-120000 GCA_029747015.1 Carnegiea gigantea | reverse complement strand
GATATATAAATAACGAATAATCAGCATAGGAACGAACAAAGCTATACTTGCTTAACTTGCTAGATAATTTGGCAAACCATTGTCGTGCGGCTTTACGAAGGCCATATAATGAGCACTTGAGTCAACATACCTTGTTAAGAAATTTGGACGAGAACCCGGGAGGCAGGCGTATAAATACTTCTTCATTCAGGTCACCATGTAAGAAGGCGTTGTTGACATCCATTTGATGTAGTTTCCAACCTTTAGCGACTGCAAGTGAAAGGAATATCCTTACACTTGTCATTTTGGCCACTGGAGCAAATGTTTCATTATAATCAAAGCCCTTAACTTAATGATCGCTGTGTGTGACTAACCTAGCCTGATAATACTGAATACTTCCGTCAGCATTATATTTGACACAGTAGACCCATTTGCAACTTATAGGTTGTTTACCAGGGGGAAGATCTTCAATAAACTAGGTGTGGTTATTCTCCAGAGTGCCAATTTCTTCAGCCATTGCTGTACGCCAATTAGGATCCTTAATGGCTTCATAAAAAAATTTCGGCTCAGCCACTCGTGTTATAGCAGCTAACAAATTTTGATATGAGGGTGAGAAGTTGTTAGTTGTGACATAATGTGCTATACGATAATGCGTACCTGAGGATCTTTTTAAATGCGGGGGTGCAGAAGAGGAGGAAGAGCTCGCAGGCAAAGAGTCATTGGGCCGTGCACTATGACACAAATAATCACTGAATCTGGTGGGCTGTCGACTAGGCTGAAGTGATTTGCATGTGCGGGCTTCGTCAGCAGGCACAGGTGGGGAATTTGCTAGGCTGGACTAAGCTGATCCGTGAGTTGCTGGGCTATCTGTAGCGGCAGTTTCCAACGTTGGCACTGTCTGAGTCGATCATGGGCTGAGCTGGCCCAACAGATGGCAATGTGGGTAGGCTTGGGAGAAGGTGGTTAGGTAGCCCGTCAGCCTGCTGTGGACCAGGCTGAGTTGATTCTAGGCTGGGTTGCTCTCTCCCCCTTTGCTTAGTGGACTGGTCCCCCTTGCTTTGTGTTGGGAGTCATTTTGTAATGTTGCTTTTTGTGGCACCCAATCGGTATCATCACAAAACAGAGTGTCTCTAGGATGTTGTAGGCCAGGTTTTAGGTGATGCACTAGGGTAAGTGTGCTTCTCAAAAGAAAAAATAATTTCATGAAAAATTACATCCCGACTTACAAAGAATTCTTTGGGATTCTAAATCAAAAACCTTCCAACCTTTTCGTCCAAACGGATAACCCAAAAACACACATTTTCTTCCTCAAGGCGCAAACTTATCCTTGTTGCATCTACTACAAACAAAATGTAAAGTACCAAATACCTTGATGGAGTAATGGGAGGGTTTTTGATGATAAAGCACCTCATATGGTGTCTTCCCATTCAACAACTTTATGGGTGTTCAATTTATCAAGTGGGCAGCCGTAAGTACACACTCGCTGTAAAAATTTGTGGGCAAATTTGGCTTGGAAAAGTAGGGCTCTACCTATATTCAAAACATGTCGATGCTTACACTCGACTCTTCCATTCTGCTGGGGTGTTTCAACATAACTACTTTGATGTATAATCCCATGTTCACAATAGAATTTTTGCATGGGTTTAGAGGTAAAGTCGGATCCATTGTCAATTCATATAATTTTGACATTATGCCCAAATTGATTTTTGACCATGACAATGAAATCTTTTAGGAGTTAGCTTGTCTTACCTCAATCACACATCAAATAAACCCAAGTACCCCAATTAGCATCGTATACTATCATTAAAAAATGAGTCCCACAAGATGATGATTCCCAATATGACCCCCATATATCACAATGAATGAGTTCAAAAACACACTCAGCTTTATTGCAACTTATGCGAAAACAGTTTCGAGTTTGCTTTGCCCGATAAAAAATGTCACATACTTCTTTATTTTTATCAAAAGTATGCCTAAACTACTAGGTAATGAAGACAATGTTGCATAGGATGGATGGCCTAGCCTATTGTGCCACAAACTCAGAACTAACCGCATTGACTTGCCTTGCTTCCAATGACCCTTCCTTAAAGAAGTAAACTCCTCCTCTTTGTTCATCTGCATCAATCGGAGTCCTCAAAATACAGTCCTGCAAGACACAAAAATTTTCAAAAAATGTCACGCTACAATTCAATTCCGTGCATAATTTCGCAATAGAAATAAGATTGCAATTTAATGACGGAACATATAAAACATTATGTAATTTAATTCGGCCATTCAATATTGTAGATCCTTCCTTGCTAGCAAAGGCAAATGCTCCATTTGGCAATCCAATCGAGATTGGGAAAATATGCTTGACATCTTATATTAAGTTCAAGTCTCCCATCATATGGCATGCCCTGCTGTCAAACATCAAAGTATCGATGCCTGAGAGATTTTCACAACCGATTTTTAGGCTTACAATAAGGCTGAGGAGTCTCTAGATCTGATCTTGGGTCAGGTCCACCGAGCTTGATTGTGGAGTTAAGCCTTCACTGCCCGTTTGCCAGGGTTTGGCCAAAGATGTTAAAGCGGCTGGGCCTGAATCGTTCGTATTCTAGGCCTGGACAGAGTACCAGATTCTCGCCTAGACCCTCTGTCGTGCCCACTATTTGTTTTTCCTCCTTGGTAGCCTTTACCTCCACGGTTTCCGCGTCCTCGACCACGACTTCGCTAATTTTATAGATATCCGACTACTTCGTAACAAGTGGCTTCCTCATGTCCACGACGGCCACAATGTTTGCATGACAGTCTCTTATTTGTTTGTTCACTTGCCGCGAACGAAACCATATTTTCGGATCTATGGTCTCGTGCTAGCATAAGGTCTTTGTAATTTTCTTCTTGAGTGATCATGTTAAAAATAACATCAATAGAGGGCAGCAGCTCTAGTGCGAGCACTTAACTATGAATTGTTAAGAAAGTCTCATCATTTAATACAATCAAAAATTGATGAGTTTTCTCGTTATTCATCATCTTGACAACCTTGTTGCTTATTCCACACTCACACTTTCCACACGTACATTGTGATTTTTACATGATTTTCTAGCTCACTCCACATCCCCATTAATTTAGAATAAAATTCTACCGCCTCAAGACCACCTTACTTAAATGACGCAAGATCTATGTTTAGTTGGTGAATTTTGGGTGCATTAGCTACGGTGCAACACTTTCGTAGATTCTCCTACATCTCATAGGCTGTTTCAGCATAGGCCATGCTGGTGTGGAGTTTTAGATCAATCACATTTATGATCCAGGAAAATATCATTGAGTTGACCATCTCCTATGTGTTCAACTCGATAGGATCTTCTTCCTTTTTTGGTGTTGGTTTTGTGACGGTTCCTTCTATGAATCCCAATTGATTTTTGGATCTCAAGCTGTTTGAACAACTTTTTATCATAAATCGTAATTTTTACCATTGAAGATCATCGAAGTGATTACCACTCCAGGACTATCTGAAGGGTTAAGGTAGTATGGGGATTGAATTTCAATTACAAACCCCTTTCCTCCAGTCATCGCTCTAATACCATATAGAAAACTAAGTACATCGAGGAATTCGAAGAGAGAAAACTGTAGACATAAACGGCATAAGCATATGGCCGTGTGTATTGATTCTTCCTCTTCCCTCATTGCAAAATCATTCGCCCTATTTTATACACAAGTAACCCTATCATATTATAACTTGGTGAACAAGAATAACAGGTTAAGTCGAATACAAACCCTAAATAAAGTATCTAAAAATTATCTAAAGTTTTGTTTTCCTTAATAATTGTGGAGACATTTTCACTAGTCAACGTACGTGACTGTAAGGGCCATGCTTTTATGCTATTACTAACTAACTGTTTAGTTGCTGATTTTACCAGTTGCTTTTAATTTGTTAACCGATGAAAGTATTAAATCGACCGTGTGAGTTTTTAACGACTAGTTTCAATAAAAGGGGCAATTATTTGACTAATGTTATCATTGACGCTACTTATTTATAAAATATTTGAATCTACGCTAAACCCAGTTTTTAAAATCGTTTTTCGTTTTACTTGGCTGATTCCCAAAGTTTAAACCGAAATGTACATGGTAGGTCGTTCAATTCAGGTTTAGCCTAACCATTAGCGAGTACGGGACCAGAATTTAGTTGAATGTTGTTAGTTTAACCCAAAACAAAAAAAAAAAAAGAAAAGGATTGAAAAGGGGGACCGAAGTCGGGAGACCCCGACCCCCCCTCACCGCACGCTCTCTCTCTCTCTCTCTAGCCCATCTCTCTCACTCTCTCTCTCTCTCTCTCACCGGCGACCGGCCACCTGGCGCTGCCGTCGGCCAGCACGCGTCACCGGCGAGAGAAAGGGACGAACGGTCCCCCACACCACGCGTCTCAGCCGCCCATTCCACCACCAGACTTCATCCACTTCACTCAACCCCTCACCCACGCGTCTCCTCGCCCAGAACGGGCCATCCACCTGCCGGACACCGACGACCCACCTTCAACCCGGCCTCAATCCGCCGGAAGCATCACGAAACTGAGGGCTAGGGTTCGCTGACGGGCTTGGGTTCGGGATTAGCGGAGTGGGAGCATCGGTATTCACCCTTTGAGGTTGAAACTAGGCTAACCCAGGTAAGTGTTTCTCCCTCCTAAGTTATTACTATTTTCGAAGTTAATTTTTCAGTGGATTAATGTTGCATGTCAAGTTAGGGCTTGTTAAATTCGTTAGAATTGACAAGAAATAAGTTATTCATGCTTAGGTTCGAATCAATTGGTTGTTTCATGCCTGAATTTGTGAATCGATGTGAATTTTGTACATAAACCACAATCTTGCGTGAACAGTGAATTCGAATTTATGTGGACGTATTTAGCTTCGAATCGAGTTAATGAGTTATTATTTAAAAAGGAATTAAAATCGAAGTTAATTTAACGTATTTAGCTTCGATTCGAGTTAAAGAGTTATAGTTTAAAACGGAATTAAAATCGAAGTTAATTTAACGTATTTAGCTTCAATTCGAGTTAAAGAGTTATAGTTTAAAACGGAATTAAAATCGAAGTCAATTTAACGTATTTAGCTTCGAATCGAGTTAAAGAGTTATAGTTTAAAACGGAATTAAAATCGAAGTTAATTTAACGTGTCTAACTCCCATTCGAACTGAACTAGCTAATGTATTATGTGTAAATGAAATAAATTCGAACTCTTTGTAGTGCATTCATGCTTGGGGAAGTTGATTCGAAATGCCACGTATATGTTTAGAATCGAATTATGTTTGATGTACTGAATGAAATATTGTCGAATTATGAATAAATGTGGCTATATGCACGCTTATTGTAACGCTTCGCTGAATGATGCTGGTTGCTCAGGTAAGGGCCTAAACTTCCCTCCCTTTTACATAAGCTAATATGATGAAATGTTGTGATTAATAAATCGATGAATCGAGTTGGTAGTTGGATGGTTTGAGGAAAGAATTATGAGTGTTCGAGGTCTTGTGGTACGGTGCAAGTGAGGACGGAGACTGGGTTGTGAATTGACCGCAATCGTGTGGATTGCGAGGCCATGTGTGGCTCATTGTGTTGAAATGATTACGAAGTGATATGTGTATTTCCCTTTTTCCTTTTATGTTTAAAATGTAACATGTGTGTGGAAGGGTGATGTTTTAGCAAATGATGTTTATGAATAATAGCCATGTCTAGTAACGAGCTATCCTATTTTAGCTATTTAAATAGTGTTTGGGAGGAATCCCTAAAACGTTTTTTTAACAAAAGGGAGATGGGAATTATACGTTGAATGATTTTATTGTTTGAAAGAAAATTACTAGCCGTTATGGCCGATACGCTTTAAGTGGCTAAGATAATGTGCTGCGGACAATATGATATGATGTAATGTTAACCTAGGGGATAAGTCCGGATAAACCCTAGAGGCCCTGACGAGGGCTAATGTAATGGTCCGATATGTTATATGTAGCCATCCCGGGAGTAAGAGCTTAAGCGTGAGCGTTAGGTCTCACTATGGGGTCGAGAATAGTTCTCACCCAATCAGCACCCTGTAATGATCTTATGCCAGAAGTATTTTCCTACTAAGTTAAGAAAAGCAATTGGCCTTTGCCATTTTATACGTTTTAAAGTAAAAGAATGTTTTACGGGCCCAAAGAGGCCATATGAAATGAATATGAAATGCTTGTAAGGGTCGTTTTACGACGTATGCGGAATGTAAACTCTTTCAAAAGATTGAGAACCCCAAGGTTATGAAATGCCTTCAAATGTTAAAAGATAGTTTCATTGCAGATTTAAAGAAAATGTGCTTAAATATGTTAAATGTGGCTTCAAATAGAATATGTAACATGCTAATGAATCGTGAAATGACATTCAAATGTGCCTAGTGAATACGTAAGTCGTGACTTATCCAATGTTTATGTTCTACAACCTGTGTTCTATAATATGTTACCTAATACCATATTAGTATTAACTGAATGCTTGATAAGTGGATATTATGAGTAATATTGCTTGAAAAGGGTTTTGTTTTAAGAGTGGAGGAACATTCACTGAGCATGTGGTGGCTCACTCCATTTCCTTTCCCCTTTTTCCCCCAGGTGATGAATGATGAAAGAATCTGTGTTTCTTCTAAGACCATTAATTGTTCCTGCAAGTCGTACCCGTGACGCTGCCTACAGTAATATTTTGCTTGAAAAGTGCATGAATTGGGCATGTAGTGGCTTTATAGTACGAAACTTATGTAAGTCATTGTAAATAGTTGTTTGTAAAGGCATAAGCCTCAACCGCGAGTGTGTGACTCGCTGGAACCTCCTATTTCCTTTTGAATTTAGTTGTAATGATACAGGTACCATAAAAATTATAATGTAAATTATGAAAATGTTGAAATTACAGACGGAACTCTGCCGGATTCGTCTCAGGATTTCCCAACTAAGGGGGGGTTGGTAAAATGTTAAAAGAAAGTTAATGAAAGAAGAGCCTTAAGGATCTCCCTCGGGGGATCCTGGCGGTGTGACATCCCTGGTAGGTAGTCGGGGGCGTTACATTAGATGGTATCAGAGCCCTAGGTTTGCATATGCATCTAGATGTGACTATAGGATTAGTAATGTGTGAAATATGTGCCCTAAAGTGTTTACTTGAGCTTACTACGTGCTTGCTTGCTTACTTGTGTACGCAAACTAGAAACACAATTTAGGATTTTCAAACGAATGCGTGCTTGATAGTGTTATTCCTAACCTAGTGTGGTGATGTAGGATGGTGTTTAGCATTGACGATTTTGAGTATCTGCCCTTCTGGATGGCTGCGTGGAATGCAGTCATATTTTGGGAAGCAATGATTAAGAGCAACCAGTGGAGACTCACTCGGGTCACACAGAACCAGTGGACGTACAAGTTTATCAGAGCTATGCCATGTACGGGAAGATGGGCCGAAGTCACTTCTATCCTCCGTCTCTTCCATGTACATAGGGGAGCTTATACACCGTTCACTTTTAGAGGGTTGGTGGATTTCCTGATATTTGCAGAGGGGCGGGTGGACTCCTCAGGAAATACCCCCTTGGGAAGGAGCGATGCTGCCATGCAAATGATCAATACGGCTTTAATTGCTCCTTCCGCTACCCAACAACTACCAATCACAATAGTAGAAAGAAATCAGATTGAACATCGTCAAATGAGACTTCTGTTCGCAGAAAACCCTCAGGCAAGACGATACAAGCGAGTAGCCACTCTGTGGGCACATTGGATAGATTCCTTCGGTGCACAATACCCCCGGGGCTGGCAAGCCACAATGCTGAGTATGAGAGAACTGGTGGATGGAGCACCTGATGTGGAGTACTCCCCACCATTTGTATTATGGGACCTACTAGCCCCAGTTGAGTCTGAGGGCTCGAATGATCCAACGGTAGATGATCCCCCTGAGGAGGGTTCCTCAGGTGGTAATTAGGATGATAATAGGGGTTGTATGTAGCCTGGAGTCGCCAATGTGTGCATTGTATTTTAAATAAAACACAGTTAGTGTGCGTTCGAAAATGAATAAGCAAGGGTGATACCCGATATTTCGTGATTCGTGAAAGTGCATCTTTGAGAAGTGTTCGTGCGACCATAATAGGATCGCACAAATACTTAAAGCTCTACACATTCGGTCTAATATTGTACTATGTTTTTAAATGCTTTTGACAATCTAGTTTTATGAATAAAAACTAAGCAACTTTGCATAAACGACTGTGTAGCCAATGCCTCCACGAAGGGAACAGATGGCGGCGCCAACCGCCTTGGGGATGATTTCTCAGTTTAATAAGTTGAAACCACCAAGGTTTAGTGGTGGAACAGATCCTCTTGCCTATGAGGAATGGCTAAGAAGAATGAGAATTTGTTTGAAGTAATGGACTGCCCCAAAGATTTTAAAGTACGTCTGGCGACCCATCAGTTTGAAAAGGAACCGGAATTCTGGTGGGGTACTGTCAAACCTCGGGCTGGTGAACCAGCTCTAACCTGGGAACAACTAAAAATCATGATGGATGCTCAGTATTACCCACGAGATGTAAAGAGGGCAAAGAAACAAGAATTTCTACGGTTGAAACAAGGCCAAATGAGTGTGATAGAATACGCGGCGAAGTTTAACGAGCTTAGTCGCTTTGCGCCTAATCAAGTCGCAACTGAAGAAATGAAGATGGACCACTTTGAGCAAGGCCTTAAAGGACCCATTAAGCGGATGATAGTTGGGCATGTTTTCACCAGCTTCCAGGAGATGTACCAGAGGGCAGTGAAGATAGGCCGAGTTATCGCTGAAACCAAAGAGGAAAGTCGGCAGATAGGCCCAGCAAAAAGAAAGTTTAACCAAGGAGGGTCCAGTACTCAGGGAAGCAATAAGATCAGCAACTTCGACAACCGGGGGAAAGGAAAGCAAGTTGTACCAAGGCAGGCACTGGAACCCTGCAACCAATGTGGGCGTATGCACTCCGGTCGGTGCCGATATGGCACACAAGAATGCTATGGGTGTGGATCTACGGACCACAAAATTGCAAATTGCCCCAAGAAGACGTGGAATCGGCAGAACAGCACACAAGGTTCAGGCACGGGGGCTAATCCAGTTCCACAAAGAGGCCGACCTCCTGTGAATGCAACTTGAGAAGGCAAACGAGGTGGAAAAAGGCCGCAAGCAGGTGGCCGGATGTTTAGCTTGGAAGGAGGTGAGGTGGAGGACCTCACTGCCACCGTATCAGGTACCCTTTTTGTTAAACATCTTTATGCTCATGTTTTATTTGATTCAGGTGCCACGCATTCTTTTGTAAATCCTACCTTTGCAAGGAAACTCACTAGCAAGCCCAGTGAAATGGATGTACAATTATGTGTGACTACCCCCTTAGGGCCTACTTACTATACCGATCTCGTTCTTAAGGACTGTGCTATTCAATTGGAAGGGAAAATTCTCCCTGTAGACCTAGTACAGCTGGATATACAAGGTTGGGACGTTATTGTAGGGATGGACTGGTTAACTAGACATAAGGTTACTATTGACTGCGAGAGAAAGCTGGTTACCTTCTCGACCTCCGATGGAGAAAGAGTAACCTTTAAGGGAAATGGCCACCAAGTGACCATCCCAACGGTATCTGCTATGCAAGCATTCAAAATGTTGAAGAAAGGATGTCAGGGCTATTTGTGTGCAATTGAGGTCACAGAACTAAAGGAGTTGGACTTGAGTGAGATTCCGATAGCGAGGGAATTTCCACAGGTGTTTCGAGAAGTACCGGGGCTACCCCCCGACAGAGAAATCGAATTCACCATTGAACTAGTACCTGGAACTGCCCCAATATCCAAGGCACCTTATCGAATGGCACCTGCGGAATTGGCAGAGTTGAAAACTCAGTTGCAAGAGTTACTAGATAAGGGGTTAATTCAGCCTAGTATTTCACCCTGGGGAGCACCAGTACTATTTGTGAAGAAGAAAGATGGGAGTCTGAGGTTATGTATCGACTATCGAGAACTAAATAAGGTAACGGTCAAGAATAAATACCCACTTCCTCGAATTGATGACCTGTTTGATCAATTGGCTGGTGCTTCAGTGTTCTCGAAGATTGATTTGAGATCGGGGTACCGTCAATTGAAGATCAAGAAGGAGGACGTGCCTAAAACCGCTTTTCGCACTCGATATGGGCATTACGAGTTCTTGGTGTTGCCATTTGGGTTAACAAACGCACCTGCCTTCTTTATGGACTTGATGAACAGAGTCCTTAGGCCCTTCCTAGATAAATTTGTAGTGGTGTTTATCGATGATATCTTGGTATACTCCAAGACTAGGGAAGAGCATGCAAACCACTTGCGAATGGTGCTGAAAGCCCTAGAGGAGCACAAATTATATGCCAAACTTAAAAAGTGTGAGTTCTGGTTAGAAATGGTGCAATTTCTGGGACACATAGTAACCAAAGATGGCATCTCGGTGGACTCGGCAAAGGTAGAGGCCATTGTAAACTGGCCAAGACCAACAAACGTCTCCGAAGTGCGAAGCTTCTTAGGTATAGCTGGCTACTATCGAAGGTTTGTAGAAGGATTTTCAAAACTAGCCTTACCTATTACCAAACTACTTCGGAAGACCACTAAATTTGAATGGACCCCGGAGTGTGAAGATAGCTTTCAGGAGCTAAAGAAACGTTTGGTATCTGCACCAATATTGGCAATACCTAAAGGCAATGAAGGATTTGTAATCTACAGTGATGCGTCCAGGAAGGGACTGGGCTATGTATTAATGCAGAAGGACAGAGTTATTGCTTATGCCTCTCGCCAATTGAAGCCCTACGAAGAGAATTATCCAATACATGACCTAGAATTGGCCGCGGTTGTGTTTGCCTTAAAAATCTGGAGACATTATCTCTATGGAGTAACGTGTGAAGTATACACTGACCACAAGAGCTTGAAATACATCTTTACTCAAAAAGAGATAAACATGAGACAAAGAAGATGGCTAGAACTCCTTAAGGATTATGATATAGAGATCAAATATCACCCTGGAAAAGCAAACGTGGTGGCTGATGCACTAAGTAGAAAATCCATGGGGTCTGTAGCCTGTTTACTTACACAAGAAAAGAGACTCCTAAGAGAACTCGACGTGCTACAAATAGAAGTAGTGCGGTCAGGAAATCAAGGCTACTTGGCAGCGCTTCAAGTCTCTTCACCATTGATCAAAACGATCAAGCAACAACAGAAGGATGACCCTGAACTTATGAAGATAAAGAAAGGCGTGGAAGAAGGAAGGAATAAGGAATTCTCCATCCAAAATGAAGTACTTTGGTACGGGAATAGACTGTGTGTGCTGAACATAACAGCTCTCAAGAAGGAATTGTTAAAGGAGGCGCACAATTCCACACTTGTTGTACACCCTGGAAGTACAAAGATGTACCATAACTTGAAGACCCATTATTGGTGGAATGGTATGAAAGGGGATATCGCAGAGTACGTGGCTCGATGCCTTACGTGCCAACGGGTGAAAACCGAACATCAGAAACCTGGAGGTTTACTGCAACCCTTGCCAATTCCTGAGTGGAAATGGGAACACATCACCATGGATTTCATGATTGGAATGCCAAAAACCATCAAACAGCATGATAGTGTGTGGGTTATAGTTGACAGATTGACTAAGGCTGCACACTTCTTGCCCATCAAGGCCACTTTCACCTCTGAGCAACTAGCTAACCTATACATTAAGGAGATAGTTAGACTGCATGGTGTGCCACTCAGTATTGTGTCAGATCGCGATACCAAGTTTGTATCTCGCTTCTGGCATGGGTTTCAAAGAGCAATGGGCACAAAATTGCGATTAAGTACGGCCTTCCATCCTCAGACGGACGGTCAAACCGAAAGAACTATTCAAACTCTGGAGGATATGTTGAGAGCCTGTGCCCTCGATTCTGCTGGAACTTGGGATCATAACCTGCCTCTGGTTGAATTTGCGTACAATAATAGTCACCATGCCAGCATAGGCATGGCTCCTTTCGAGGCGCTATACGGTAGACATTGCAGAACTCCGGTTTGTTGGAATGAAATAGGGGGAAGGGAACCATCCAAGGTTGACTTAATCGATCGAACGATCGGACTAATCAAGACAATCCGCAAGAGATTGCAAGCTGCACAGAGTAGACAAAAGAGCTACGCGGATAAAAGGAGAAGGCCGCTGGAGTTTGAGATTGGAGATCATGTATTTCTGAAAGTGTCCCCACTCAAGGGAAGCATAAGATTTGGACAAAAGGGAAAACTAAGCCCACGGTTCATTGGACCGTTTGAAGTCTTGCAAAACGTAGGATCGGTTGCGTACCAACTGGCCTTACCACCCTCATTGCAAGGCATCCACGATGTATTTCATGTATCCAGTCTCAGGAAATACGTCCTGGATCAGAATCATGTCATCCGATATGAACCCCTACAAGTTAAAGAAAATCTCACCTATGTAGAAGAACCCATTCGGATTTTGGAGAAGACGGAAAAGAAGCTCAGAAATAGGAGCATTTCCTATGTTAAGGTGTTATGGAAACATCACAAGGTGGCGGAAGCAACTTGGGAGTTAGAAAGCGAAATGCGTGAGAAATATCCTGCATTATTTTCACCAGGTGAGCAAATTTCGAGGAAGAAATTCTTTTAAGGGGGGGAGAGTGTAAGGGCCATGCTTTTATGCTATTACTGACTAACTGTTTAGTTGCTGATTTTACCAGTTGCTTTTAATTTGTTATCCGATGAAAGTATTAAATCGATCGTGTGAGTTTTTAACGACTAGTTTCAATAAAAGGGGCGATTATTTGACTAATGTTATCATTGACGCTACTTATTTATAAAATATTTGAATCTACGCTAAACCCAGTTTTTAAAATCGTTTTTCGTTTTACTTGGCTGATTCCCAAAGTTTAAACCGAAATGTACATGGTAGGTCGTTCAATTCGGGTTTAGCCTAACCATTAGCGAGTACGGGATCAGAATTTAGTTGTATGTTGTTAGTTTAACCCAAAACAATACCAAAAAAAAAAAAGAAAAGGATTGAAAAGGGGGACCGAAATCGGGAGACCCCGACCCCCCTCTCACCGCACGCTCTCTCTCTCTCTAGCCCATCTGTCTCACTCTCTCTCTCTCTCTCTCACCGGCGACCGGCCACCTAGCGCTGCTGCCGGCCAGCACGCGTCACCGGCGAGAGAAAGGGACGAACGGTCCCCCACACCACGCGTCTCAGCCGCCCATTCCACCACCAGACTTCATCCACTTCACTCAACCCCTCACCCACGCGTCTCCTCGCCCAGAACCGGCCGTCCACCTGCCGGACACCGACGACTCACCTTCAACCCGACCTCCTCTATAAATTAGAGTCAAAACCAAGCCTCAATCCGCCGGAAGCATCACGAAACCGAGGGCTAGGGTTCACTGACGGGCTTGGGTTCGGGATTAGCGGAGTGGGAGCATCGGTATTCACCCTTTGAGGTTGAAACTAGACTAACCCAGGTAAGTGTTTCTCCCTCCTAAGTTATTACTATTTTCGAAGTTAATTTTTCAGCGGATTAATGTTGCATGTCAAGTTAGGGCTTGTTAAATTCATTAGAATTGACAGAGAATAAGTTATTCATGCTTAGGTTCGAATCAATTGGTTGTTTCATGCCTGAATTTGTAAATCGATGTGAGTTTTGTACATAAACCATAATCTTGCGTGAACAGTGAATTCGAATTTATGTGGACGTATTTAGCTTCGAATCGAGTTAAAGAGTTATTGTTTAAAACGGAATTAAAATCGAAGTTAATTTAACGTATTTAGCTTCGATTCGAGTTAAAGAGTTATAGTTTAAAACGGAATTAAAATCGAAGTTAATTTAACGTATTTAGCTTCGATTCGAGTTAAAGAGTTATAGTTTAAAACGGAATTAAAATCGAAGTTAATTTAACGTATTTAGCTTCGATTCGAGTTAAAGAGTTATAGTTTAAAACGGAATTAAAATCGAAGTCAATTTAACGTATTTAGCTTCGATTCGAGTTAAAGAGTTATAGTTTAAAACGGAATTAAAATCGAAGTTAATTTAACGTGTCTAACTCCCATTCGAACTGAACTAGCTAATGTATTATGTGTAAACGAAATAAATTCGAACTCTTTGTAGTGCATTCATGCTTGGGGAAGTTGATTCGAAATGCCACGTATATGTTTAGAATCGAATTATGTTTGATGTACTGAATGAAATATTGTCGAATTATGAATAAATGTGGCTATATGCACGCTTGTTGTAACGCTTCGCTGAATGATGTTGGTTGCTCAGGTAAGGGCCTAAACTTCCCTCCCTTTTACATAAGCTAATATGATGAAATGTTGTGATTAATAAATCGATGAATCGAGTTGGTAGTTGAATGGTTTGAGGAAAGAATTATGAGTGTTCGAGATCTTGTGGTACGGTGCAAGTGAGGAGGGAGACTGGGTTGTGAATTGACCGCAATCGTGTGGATTGCGAGGCCATGTGTGGCTCATTGTGTTGAAATGATTACGAAGTGTTTAAATGTGATATGTGTATTTCCCTTTTCCTTTTATGTTTAAAATGTAACATGTGTGTGGAAAGGTGATGTTTTAGCAAACGACTTTTCATGTGTTTTAAATAAATAATAGCCATGTCTAGTAACGAGCTATGGCCTATTTTAGCTATTTAAATAGTGTTTGGGAGGAACTCCTAAAACGTTCTTAACAAAAGGGAGATGGGAATTGTACGTCGAATGATTTTATTGTTTGAAACGGAAAATTACTAGCCGTTATGGCCGATACGCTTTAAGTGGCTAAGATAATGTGCTGCGGACAATATGATATGATGTAATGTTAACCTAGGGGATAAGTCCGGATAAACCCTAGAGGCCCTGACGAGGGCTAATGTAATGGTCCGATATGTTATATGTAGCCATCCCGGGAGTAAGAGCTTAAGCGTGAGCGTTAGGTCTCACTATGGGGTCGAGAATAGTTCTCACCCAATCAGCACCCTGTAATGATCTTATACCAGAAGTATTTTCGTACTAAGTTAAGAAAAGCAATTGGCCTTTGCCATTTTATACGTTTTAAAGTAAAAGAATGTTTTACGGGTCCAAAGAGGCCATATGAAATGAATATGAAATGCTTGTAAGGGTCGTTTTACGACGTATGCGGAATGTAAACTCTTTCAAAAGATTGAGAACCCCAAGGTTATGAAATGCCTTCAAATGTTAAAAGATAGTTTCATTGCAGATTTAAAGAAAATGTGCTTAAATATGTTAAATGTGGCTTCAAATAGAATATGTAACATGCTAGTGAATCGTGAAATGACATTCAAATGTGCCTAGTGAATACGTAAGTCGTGACTTATCCAATGTTTATGTTCTACAACCTGTGTTCTATAATATGTTACCTAATACCATATTAGTATTAACTGAATGCTTGATAAGTGGATATTATGAGTAATATTGCTTGAAAAGGGTTTTGTTTTAAGGAGTGGAGGAACACTCACTGAGCATGTGGTGGCTCACTCCATTTCCTTTCTCCTTTTTCCCCCAGGTGATGAATGATGAAAGAATCTGTGTTTCTTCTAAGACCATTAATTGTTCCTGCAAGTCGTACCCGTGACATGAAGCGATGTGGCTGCCTGCAGTAATATTTTGCTTGAAAAGTGCATGAATTGGGCATATAGTGGCTTTATAGTACGAAACTTATGTAAGTCATTGTAAATAGTTGTTTGTAAAGGCATAAGCCTCAACCGCGAGTGTGTGACTCGCTGGAACCTCCTATTTCCTTTTGAATTTAGCTGTAATGATACAGGTACCATAAAAATTATAATGTAAATTATGGAAATGTTGAAATTACAGACGGAACTCTGCCGGATTCGTCTCAGGATTTCCCAACTAAGGGGGGTTGGTAAAATGTTAAAAGAAAGTTAATGAAAGAAGAGCCTTAAGGGTCTCCCTCGGAGGATCCTGGCGGTGTGACATCCCTGGTAGGTAGTCGGGGGCGTTACAGTGACTCTTTTATATTTAGCATTACAAAATATAAATAAAATCATGTGGATCTCAAAGATGTGCAACAGTTCCACCTAATGCTTGATGGCAAGTTCAGCTGGGCAGTCCATGATGTTTGATTTAACAACAATTTACTACAAATCACAATGGAAAGATGGATATGTTCGGAATGGATGTGGTGATCCCTAAAACAATTAAAAAAAAAAAAAAAAAACTTGGAATGGATGTAGACTGTCCTAATTCTAGTCCATATTAGGTGAAGATTCACAACGATACATCAAACAATATAATCGTACAGACAAACATGCAAATAAGTATATACGTACATAAGGTTGTGCATAAGTTTACCGAGAAACAAGATTAAAAGTGAGGCATTAATGATTGCTTTTATCCCTTGATTCATTTTCATGAGGATATACGGAGTGCCTTTAAATCTAGATATAATGAACTATGAATAGTTTGAGCATCCCCAAGTCAATGAGCCAAGAGTTTGTCTTAATCTAAACATCATTATAAAGGTTTATAATTGGCCAAGTTGACGCAGCTCATCTAGCGTGTCATTCACTTGCCATTGCTGTAACTACAGTCTGATTCTATTTCCTATGGTGTATAAACTGAAGGGTAAACAAACAGGCCTTAGGCCTGGTTACGCATATTAGGGCCCAATAGGTGGCAACCCATTTGCCCTAAATAAAAAAATAAATAGAGGTTTACGATTCTAGTCGTTTGATAGGAAATCGAACTATTGAATGTGATTAAACCATGCTTGAGGTAGAACAGCATGCATAATTATTATGATCTCAAACTCTCCGAGTTGACTATCTTATATATGTACGATTTGACGCATTGAAATTTGTTCACAAAGCATTGGTAGACACAAGAAAGTAAAGAAAAAAAAACAAAGCAATGCGAGAATGAAACAATGCTTGCTGAGGTCAATTGCAATTCAACACTAGGTTGCCATTGGTGGAGTTCCAATCAGTTTTCTTCCATTGCTTACTAGACTATATTACGATGAAGATGTTTTAGAACTAACCGAGCGACCGGACTGCCCATACTAAGCTATTTGGCCTTCTCGCGAAATATAGCGTGAAAGTGTTGCTCCTTTTTTGAGATATCTGACTTCTACGATGTTGAACTCTGCTCCAATTAAGCACCCAGGGCATCACACTCAAAATGATCTTGCTGCAGATCTTAAATTTAAGCCAAAGAACTTGGGAATATTGAGGAATTGAGCAAACTTTATTAATAAAGGGGTTTTTGGAGCCACTGTATCAGGTAATATGGGCTTCCCAAATTCATAATGAAGTAAAAATAGTGATTGACACTTTAGTGCTTGAGATATGGTCGCCGAATAAAGTAGTCTAAAAGTTTATTAAAATAATAATATAATACCTTGAAATGTCAAAGGGTGAATAATCTAGACCTTTCCTTTATAAAGAGCTCTAAATATTATATTTTTTGGCATTCTAAAATTATTTTAAACGCCAAATAGATTTTGTTTTTGTATCTAACCCTTTTTTTTTTTGGGGGGGTGGCTGTTGTAAGCAGTTCTGCTCAATACATATGGTATCACTTCTTAATGACAAATTCAACTAAATTTTGATAAGAATAATGGTACAATTATAATCTTCAAAAGATGACATATCCATCAATACCAGAATATATTTTTTCCTAGAACACCAACAAAAAGATAATAAAATTGCATAAGCCTAATTTTAGGAGCCAATACACAATTACTACAACTTCTTGTAAAGAAAAGGACTAAATTATTCATTTCTTGATATCTCATGGTACTAAATTATTATTTTCATAAATTTTTGGACTACTTGATTCAATAGCCATACATCAGAGTACTGAAATGTCAAATTACTCTTGTTTTGAAAGCATAATAATGGCGGAAACTTCAAATAATCTCCGTGGAGTATGGGGATCTCAGTAGATTCCATTTTGTATCTCATCTTTAACATCCATTACCATGTAAAGGGTAGGATAAATATCAATCCTGCCTAGACCAGTCATTTAGGGCGTGCAGGCTAAATATGGTTCGGTGTATTTGGGTTTGGAAAAAATACGGACGGATGTATTTTAATTTTACGAGTGTGGAACGCCTTTTTAGTGAGTAATTTTTCTTTTTGTCGAAATCAAAATCTCAGAATATTTATTACTTTAAATTATATATATTTAATGAATAGGCATTGTACTTGTAGTTTCTTAAACGAATATCAAAAATATTCAAACTTTTCAATATGAGATATAAACGTCATGTACGGATGGACAATGAGTCATGTTTGGGTGGGTCAGTCCATATATTAAATATTAATAATAAGTCGGATTATTCATGTACCGACCTATCTAAAGCATGTTCACCGATTGGAGTGGTTCAACCCGTTTATACCCCATTTAATAATTCGATGTTTCGTTAATTAGCCTACCATTACCTAATCAAATATGTTTTATTAGGGGGTCAATCCTAATACCAACACAAGTAGATCCATTGCCCAACACTAATATTAAGTTCGAGACCAATTATAAGGAAACCAAATGAAAGAATATTATAGATGCACAAAATATTACACTTATCTATAACATCAAAGTTTTAGATTATTACATAGTAATATTATTTAAAATACGATGAGACGCATTCATTTCCTAAGAATATAATGGTATAACTTGGATATTTTTAATACTTGTTTTATTCTAAATTAATTTTCTTAAGACTAAATAGTTACTTCATACCTATTTTATAAATTTTTTTCGTTTATAAGTTGTATATGACGTTATTTTATGAGAATAAATTTGGGAAAGAAAGGGTACCGTCGTCTAATTTGCGAAGGGATGAGATAATTATATAACGTCTCTTTAAATGATTCATTATAATGAAAATTTATTATTGCTAAGGTAGAAAACTAAAGAAAAATAAAAAATAAGGATTTGATATTCAGGTTGAGCGGGCAGGTTTGGCTTCAAGTCCGATTTGACCTTAAAATTTGCGAGTTTTTTAGGTTCGGTTTATTTCAGGTTAGGGTCGAGAAAATTGTATTTAAAATCCAAAATTTTCGGACTCATTGGGATGGGTTTTTAGGTCGGGTCAGTTTTTGCTAGATCTCCCGCCAAATCTCTGGTTTCACAAATAAAGTTTGATGCAATGCCGGGTCTCTTAAGGTTGGTCTATGCCCCTGCGTGCATTAATTCAGGGTGCTATAGCAAGAACATCAAACAACGAAGTAGTGAAAGCAGTAGATTAAGGCCTTTAGAATTTTAGGGGGTAACTTACGATACTTGAGAATGAGATGAAGACCAGGATCGATTTCTTTGGATGAAAGCCACGGTTCCTGGAAGATGATGATTGCTCGTTCGGATGATAACAACATAGCAAATCATGGTTCAAATTGAAATGAATCAAACGCCCACCAAGACTTTTATGTGATGTTTGATTCAATGTAATATAGCAGTAATGTAATGCAATCAACTTTACAATGTAATCATGATTACTTCGTTTGTGGTAATCATAATTACAAGATTGTTCTTTTATTACTATACTCTTATACAACCAACTAAAGTAATGAAAATACAATTACAAACTTATTTACATTACAAGGTTGATTACTTCTAACCAAACATTACATTAGAATTTAGAAGAAACCTGTGAACCTACTTACCAAAAGAGTAGGAAAAATATACAACCAAAACTGATCGATTTTTATACAAAATACAACATCCTATGTAAAACTCTAAGGCTCCGTTTGAACTTTGAAAAATTGGTAGAAAGAAAATTTTTTTAAAAAGTTAACTTTTTTCTTGTGTTTGGTTTAGAGAAAATCACAAAAAAAAAAAAATATAGAGAAAAAGTGAAAAAATTGTTAAAAATAAATGATAAAATTTTCCTTATAAAATTGTGAGGAAAGGTTAAGGAAAATTCCCAACCTCCTCCAACCTCACATTACTCAGATGACGTCAACATGATTTAAGTAGTTCATCAACATTCAAATTTCTCATTGAAATTCTTGTATTTTTTCCTCAATCTAAGATAGAGAAAAAAACTCACTTCCTCCCTACTTTTTTTCGTTCGTTTTTTTTTTTCCTTCAACTTTTCTTTCCACCAAATTTTCTAAGAATCAAATGAAGCCTAAGTTATATTGCAATGCAGTTCCATTGAAGCATAACTCAATTTTCAAGACAACGTATATCAGTTTGTTGTGTTACAGATAGCACTGATCAAATGACTACGATTTGTTGTCCTTTCTTTCTGGAGAGAAATATGTCAATTGACGCAGAAACAGGTGATCGATCAGGCAAAATCCCGTCTACCAGAACTACAACCAGGGAAGTCGAAACTATGTTTTGGAACCCTGGATAGTCTCCAAAAGGTGCTCAATTCTGTATTTCATGACAGGCTGACCTTTCCGTGTCTTTTTAAACATTTTCTCCCTAAATGCTTTTCGACGAGCTCCAGCTCTTTCACGGGCTTCCTTCTTTGCTTTGGTAATGGCTTCTCTTTCCATCCTTGCTTTATCTTCTTCTTCACGCTTCTTCTCATATAACTCATTCAAACTGTACGGCTCCTTCCCCCTTTTCTTGTTTTTCTTGTACATCTCACTGGAACCCCTCAACTCATTCTCCTGCACCTGCAACCAACATTATGAAATGCACAGATTCATGATAGAATGTGATTAAAAGCAAAAAAGGAAGAACAAACCTCAGTATTCAGGACAGAAGAGGATGGATCATTTGGTTGCCCTTGTTGCTTGATCATTTTCTTGTACTTGCTCACATGTTTAGCATTCTTATAGAATTCCCTTTTCTTTTCTAAGCACAAAAGAGAAAATACATGTATCAGAAGCATATCCTAACCAAGACGGCAATCAGAGTTAAAAGATTTGCTCCCACTAGTAAACGCCTTTAGCGAATTCATAAAAGACGGTGTTTCTACTTTCTAGCCAACATCCCAACAAGTTACTGTTGACTAGGTTGCTTCCTATCGCTAAGTAAATTTCTACAGCCTACCAGACAGCTATGAGCTACTGCACATTCAAAAGGGATGACCAGCATGAAATGGAACAAGCAAGCCTAATCCCAAATCATCTTTTGTCTTCCATATAACTCCAGCCTTCAGAGCCATGTCCAATTTGTTCATCAATATCTAAATGGCCAACTCTTGCCTCTTCTCATGCATTATTTTACAATCAGGCAAAGGAGTCACTATTAGTGAAGCTGATATTGCAGTGGCCTAAATCAAATGTCTGAGTAATCATCCTTACCCCCTCCCCCCCGCCCCCAAAAAAAATAAGTAGCAGCAAAATGCCCTTTGCAGCTTAATCATGGAGAAGTTGCTGGCAGTTCAGACTTCTCCAATAAGGACTAAATGTAAACAACTTCTCTAGAGTCCAGATTAACAACCTCCAATTTTTAACGTTATGTACATAAGCTATGACAACAAAACACCGAAACCCCAACCTCAACAAATTGATGCCTCTCTTATTTTTCTCTGCCCTGCAGGTTGAAACAACTAGCATCCTATTTCATGTGCAAAGACAAAAGCAGCAAGGTCCGTGATTCCATCCTCCAGGATTCTGGTTCCAGAACTGTACTATGTTAATGCTAGTGATACATATTTGGAATATTGGAAAATGTTTCCACCAAAATCAACTGAAACAAACTTCAAAAGCAACTTCTCAGAATAAATGTTAAAAAGAGCCTACGTAATCTCTGCTTCTATGCCATGAGGCTGACAGCCGCAAGAAAAACCTAAAAGTAGTTTCCATCTCATCAAGTCAGTAACTTACGGTACTTATGTCTCTGTAGAAGATATATCAGGGAAAGAAGAGAATAGAGGGAGCTAGTTAAGAAATATGCTAGCTGTACGTACTTAGTTACTGAGGTGTCCATTCTGTTACATAGTTGTTTTTCTTTGTTTTAGCAGTGTATATATAAACACAGGAAAGGTGAATGTAATGAGATAGACACAGAATATAGAGCATTAGAGTGGGATTGAATAGATCATATTGATGCTCCCCAACCTGAGTGCATCTTCATGATCATTTACATCAGATCTTCTGATCTATCATCATCATGGTATCAGAGCAGATAAATCCGAATCACATTTTTTTGTTTTTTTTTTTTCTTCATTTCGATCTTATGATTTGTTTCATCATAGATCAAGCCAAACATTAAACAAATTCATGCTTCTTCAAATTCGATCGATTGAATTGAACCTTCAATTGATCAAGCCTTAACATCACAGTGATTCAGATTTTAGATCCTGATTCACAATGACCGCAGAAAGAAATCAAAGCAATTTAGGGTTTGCAGATCTTCAGAATCCATTGTTTTTACGTCCATCGGAAGGTCCTGGCTCTCTGGCAATCCAAGAAAAGCTGATAGGTGCAAATCTGGAGAAGAAATGTGGAAATTGCACTTGCAACCAAAAGAAAACTTAGATTTGTTCAAGGTACAATCTCTAGACCTATTGATGATGCTATTCAAGCTGAAATGTGGGATACTTGTAACTGTATCATCATTGCCTGAATTCAAAACTGTGTGTCTGAATCCATTGGAAAGTCCATACTTCTCTTGAATTCTGCTAGAGAAATTTGGGTGCAGCTTGCGCAGAGATTTTCCTTGAGCAATGGTTCAAGAAAATACAGAATCAACAAAGAAATATATGAACTCAAGCAAAATCATTCATCTGTAAGTGAATGTTATAATAGACCGAAATGTCTTTGGGAAGAATTGGAAGACATGAATGAATTGTCCAAAATCTCTGCTATTACTGATGAAATTACCACATTTCTGAAAGCTTTAATCAAAAAAAGAGAGGAACAGAGGTTATTTCAGTTTCTTAATGGTCTAAATGATAAGTATGGACCTCAGAGGAGTCACTTGCTTCTCATGACACCCCTGTCAAGTGTTGAGGCAGCATGTTCATTGATTCAGCAAGAAGAGAGTCAGAGGGAGATTTTAGAAGTTGGAAATTTGGAGGTTGAACCAACTGCACTCTATAGTAGAAATGAAAATGCAAAGGGTTGTAGTCAATGTGGGAACAAAGGACATACCAGAGAGAAATGTTGGTTGGTCATTGGATATCCATCTTGGCATCCTAAAGCCAAGAAGTTTCCTCAAAAGAAGCTTGACAAGAATCAGGCATATAAAGGGAAATTCAAGGGAACCAATGAAGGCAAGATAGTAGCCAATGCTGAAACAAGTAGACAATCAGGTGATGTATCTTTGACTCAGTCTCAAATTGAGCAATTGCAGCAATTTCTGAAATCACTATCTCAAAATAATAAGGAATGTGGAGCAGAAACAGATGAAAAGTTAGACACAAACTTTGCAGGTATGATCTTATGTACTCATGCTGGGCTTAATAAAGCAGAGTGGATTCTAGACTCAGGAGCTACAGATCATATGACATATAGGTCAGATCATTTGAGTAATATCAAGGTGCTCAATGCAAAGCCAAAAATTACTTTGCCAAATGGAAATACATCTAAAATATCCTCAGTAGGTAAGGTAAAATTATCTACTGAGATAGTGTTGAAAGATGTCTTGTATGTGCCAGTCTTCAAGTATAATCTGCTGTCCATTCCAAAATTGACAAAAGACACCAGATGCATGATTATTTTTCATCCTCAATTCTACATAATACAGGATTATGTCACCATGAGGATTTTGGGAGTTGGTAGAGAGCATGGAGGCCTGTACTTCCTCAAAGATCAACCTCTCAATAGAGTGGATAATAAAATGGAAAGTATCATAAAGTGTTTGTTAGAGACAGACAAGGACAAGCTTAAAGTCACAGGTGCTGTTGATTGTCCTAAAGTTCCTGGTTCATATGAAGTTTGGCATAAGAGGCTTGGACATGCTCCTTAAGCAAGCTGTAGCATCTTTCAAATATTCAACTCAAAGTAGAAGAGAATAAAGTTTGTGTCACTTGTCCAATGCAAAGTTTACTAGATAACCTTTTCAGCCTAATTCTAGTAGAAGTAGCTCTGTATGTGAAATGATACACATGGATATATGGGGATCATACAGAGTTCCTACACAAAAGAATTACAAATATTTTTTTGACTCTAGTTGATAATTGTACTAGAATAACATGGGTGTACTTAAGCAAAAATCCCAAGCATTGTCTATATTTCAGCAGTTCATGAAATTTGTATCTACTCAATTTCAGGCCTCAGTTAAGGTGGTAAGATCAGATAATGCTCCTGAGTTTTGGTGATCCATGCCATAATCTGGGTATTATACACCAGACCTCATGTGTTGATAGGCCACAACAAAATGGTTATGTTGAAAGGAAATATAGGCATCTCTTGGAGATCTCTAGGGCCTTGAGATTTCAGGCAAATTTACCCCTCATGGGGTGATTGTGTTTTAATAGCGGCATATATAATAAACAAGTTACCAACTCCTGTGTTCAACTATAAAACACCATATGAGATTCTGTTTGGCCATCCTCCAACTTACGACCACATGAAAGTTTATGGATGTTTGGTCTTTGCTACACCTTCCTATAAAGAACTAGATAAATTCAAGGCAAGGGGTATACCATTGTGTTTTCTTGGGCTACTCTGCAACACAAAAGGGATGTAAACTTTTGGATTTGCAAACCAACAAAGTCATAGTGTCCAGAGATGTCAGATTTGAAGAACACATTTTCTCTTTCCATAAAAATAGTGCTCAAGCTTATATGCAACCAACTCTAGTCAACATGGCACCAAGGACTTATATTGATGATACCTATCTTACAGTTACCCCCCCCCCAAAAAAAAAAATAGCCTGAGGAGAATATTCAGCATGAAACTGAATCTGGAAGTTCAGACCATATCAGGGTAGAAACCTCAGATTGTGAAAATTCAGCAAATCCATCTATCCCTACATCAACTATGCCTGTGCCAAGTTCAAGAAGAACTGCAAGGCAATCAAAGAAGCCTCAATGGATGAAAGATTATATGACTGCTGCTGCTACAACTCAGCAAAAAATAGTATATCCTACTGCAAATCAAGTAGCTTACACACATCTCAATCCCAAGTATCAAGCATTCATGTCTGCTCTTGACAAACAACAAGATCCTCATATGATTGAAGAAGCTGTCCAAAGTCAAAAATGGTGTGATGCCATGAATGTAGAACTACAGGCTTTGGCGAGAAATGGCACATAGAGTATTACTAAGCTTCCTGCAGGGAAGAGAGCTATAGGTTGCAAATGGCTATTCAAGACAAAGTATAGATCAGATGGTACAATTGACAGACACAAGGTAAGACTTGTAATTCAAGGGTGTAGGCAACAAAAGGGGATAGACTATGAAGAAACTTTTGCTCCAATAGCAAAAATGACATCAGTCAGATCAATACTTGCTCTGGCAGCAATGAAAGGCTAGAATGTCTGTCAAATGGATGCTACAAATGCCTTTTTACATGGTGACTTGGAAGAGGAAGTTTACATGAAACTTCCCAAAGGATATAGAGGAGACGGGGAGCCAATTCTATGCAGTTCAGACCCAAAATCAGTAAAGTCTGCACATCCAACAACTGTATGCAAGTTTCACAAGTCTTTGTATGGGCTGAAGCAAGCTCCTAGGCAATGGTTTGCTAAGCCGACTTCCAATCTGCTGACATTTGGTTTCAAACAATCAAAGGCTGATTACAGCTTAGTTACCAAATAGACAAATGGAGGATATATGGCAGTTCTCATGTATGTGGATGATATGCTTACTACCGGAAGTTCTCTGCCTCTTATTCAACAGGTAAAAGATCACTTGCATAAGTGGTTTCACATGAAGGATCTAGGTGAACTAAGCTACTTCTTAGGCCTTGAGGTTGCAAGGTCAAATCAAGGTATTTTCCTTTCTCAAAGAAAATATGTCATGGATCTGCTCAAAGAAACAGGCATGTCTACCTCAAAACCTATTTATCTACCTATAGATCCAAATTCTTCCATGACTCAAGAGGGTAGTTTGATGTCTGAGCCAGATAAATACAGACGACTTGTTGGAAAATTGATCTATTTGACAATTACTAGGCCAGATATCACCTACACTACTCAAGTACTCAGCCATTACATGCACATCACCCACTACAGCACACTTCAATGCCGCTATAAGGGTGCTCAGGCACCTCAAGCAGTCACCTGGTCAAGGAATTCTACTCTCTTGCCAATCAGCACCTATAATGACTGCAAATTGCGATAGTGACTGGGGTAGATGTGCACATTCAAGAAAATTTACAACAGGATATTGTGTTCTGTTAGGAGCCTCTCCTATTTCATGGAGGTCCAAGAAGCAATTTGTAGTTGCACGGTCTACAGTAGAGGCAGAATACAGAGGCAGAATACAGAGCACTTGCCACAACAATATGTGAGGTCACATGGCTTCTTCAGCTATTCAAGATCTTGGTCTTCCAAACCTAGCCCTTGCAATGCTTAAGTGTAACAATCAGGCTATTTTCCATGAAAGGACGAAACATATCGAAGTGGATTGTCACTTTATTAAAGACAAGATGGAGGGGATTATTCAGCCTACTTATGTGTCTACAAAGGCACATATTGCTGACATTTTTACCAAAATAATATCTGTTTCTCAACACCACTATCTTCTCTCCAAGTTGGGGGTTCACAATATTTTTTCACCGCCCAACTTGAAGGAGAGTGTAGAAGATATACCAGGGAAAGAAAAGAATAGAGGGAGTTAGTTAAGAAATATGCCAGCTGCACTTAGTTACTGGGGTGTCCATTCTATTACAGAGTTGTTTTTCTTTGTTTTAGCATTGTATATAAACACAGGAAAAGTGAATGTAATGAGATAGACACAGAATATAGAGCATCAGAGTGGGATTGAGGCCCTATTCTTTTCGTTGGGAAATTGCAGGTGTGCGACGGGTAAGAGTAGGAAGGGGAAGAACGAGTGGGTGAGAGTGGCTAGAAGTGGTATTTTTTTAAAATGTGGGAAAGGAGGGAAGAAGTGGGAAAGAGTGGGAAGGAGTTGAATGAAGTAGGAAAGTTGATGTAAGTTACGTATTTTGTTTTTTTAATATAATCTTTTCTTTGTGATAGTAATTGTCGATGATAAGAAAATTTTTTAGACTGAAAAAATTTTTCTATGTTGACTTAGGTACGAAATATTGTTTCGTGGCCGTTACCCCAAAAAATTGTAATTTTCGTTATTCGTAAAACAAATTACGTATATTTTTTTTTCTTTATATATTAATCAAATACAAACAACGAAAAAAATACACATATGTTCAGGCCTTGTTCTTTTCGTTGATAAATTCAAATTTACCAACCTCAACTAACTTCAACCCACATTAACCCACTTCACCAACTTCAATAAAAAAATACCAACTTCAATCAATTTCAACTCATTTTTCACTATTTTAACCAAATTTTACCTATGATACCAAAAACAAATTCAGCCAACTTCAACCAAATTCAACCCACTTCAACAAAAAATTTAGATTAAAAAAGCCCGACGCGCAAAAAAGCGCAAGGGGTCCTAGGGCCCCGGGCGCCGGCTTCGAGGCGAAAGCGCGGGCTTTTTAGACGCGAGGCGCACTTTTACAAAGAAATGCTTGAATATCATTCAAAACTCATATTTCTTCTAAAATCAGCTAGATAATGGCACCAAATAAATGACTTTCACCAACCACCAGAAAAAAAAGAGAATCAATTAAATACGATAAAATACAATTAAAGCATTAAACATCGCTCAATTAGATTACTATAAATTGAACCCCAAAAACAACACATGCTGCCAGCATGTCAAGGATAGAGAGCAAGAGAGAGAGAGAGAGAGAGAGAGAGAGAGAGAGAGGGAGAAAGATTAAGAAGCACAAAAAAAAACAAGGGCTCGGTACCATTGTAGCACTAGAGAAGGCACCATTTTCAACCTCCTTGAAGTCCCCCAAAAAAAAAAAAAAAAAAAAAAAACGAAACAAAGAAAATCCTTTCATAGTTGTCCAATAACAGAGAAGGAGGATGAAGAAGGAAGTCTGAAAGACGACAGGAGAACAAAGCATTTACATGATTGTTGTCACCAGGGTTACGATTTCTAGTTCCAAACTCATGTTCATTAGTAGCAATATGCTTTGCTCACTTCTATTAGCATCTTGATTGAAAGGCTTCCACAAAAAAAAAGAGTGGCCAAGGCCCCTTAAAGATTTTTTTCTTTTTTTCCCCCAAATGGTCTATTATGATCTATAAAGCGCAAGCTTTGTTGGCTTTGGGCCTCGGTTTGAAGCTCAGAAAAGCCCAAAAAAGCGCGGGCTTTAAGAATGGGCTGAGCTTGACCCATTCCAAGGCGCAAGAGGGTGGACTTTGAGCTTTTGCGAACCTAAGCGCGCCCTGGGCGCGCTTTTTTAAACACAGACAAAAAATACCCACTTCAATCTAATTCAACCCACTTCAACAAAAAAAATACCCACTTCGACCTACTTTAATCCACTTCTACCAATCTCAATCAATTTCACCCATTTATCAACCCATATTTTTCGACGAAAAGAACAAACCCTCAGTACATGGAAAACAATCATCTGCAATTTGTGTGAAGAATTTCCAATATTTTGTTACTAACACACACGTAAAAAAATATCTACTCAAAATACACGTACAATATATCTGCACTTCCTTTCACGAAATACACATAACGCCAAAAAAATTTACACGTTCTTTCATTATGCCGGAAAAAACATCGGTAAATTTGCGCCCAAATTACGATGAACGAAAAATAAATCTGTTACACATACAGAAACAACAATCCATGCTTTCGTGACCTACAACAAATATTTCGTAATCAACAAAACAAAAATTTAAGCATCTCTTCTATATACAGAATCAAATCCAAAATACTTACTAGTCACAAAAAAACTAACATTTGCTTAACAAAGTAAAAAAAAATTATTATTTCTTTAATATATATAACAAAAATTACATAATTTACAATTTTCGGCACGACTAAGAAATATTTTCATAACATCCGAAAAATAAATAAAACTTTTCATAATTGCTATCAAATTATTCACACACACAGTTACATAAATTATAAAAGTTTTTAAAATATGAAAAATAATAGTTATATGTAAGAGCAGGAAGGAGTGGATAAAAATTGGTGAGAGTGGGAAGGAGCGGTATTTTTTTTAAAGTGTGGGAAGATGTGAGAAAGGGAGGAAGGAGTGGGTTGGATCCATTAAACTACGAAAAGAACAGGGCCTGAATGGATCATATTGATCCTCCCCAACCTGAGTGCAAATTCATGATCATTTACATCAGATCTTCTGATCTATCATCATCAGTCTCTCATGAACATTAAAAGCAACATGGTTGGTAACTCTCACAGCTTAAGATCTGAACTTTTCCTGAAGAAGAATTTCTCATGTTGTGTCATAAATCTAATTGAATCTCTGGCAGCCTATTCATTATCACCAAACATAAATCGCCATTTCAATTTTTACTTAGTGCGCTAGAAACTTAAGAGTAAATCGGATGGAATTCTTCAATTTCATACTCAGTGATTTAGAAAGAGATAAGAGGGAAATTGTAAGTCATAAACTTGCACCTTATAGCAACAGCAAAGAGTAGCAACCAAAAAATTTTGTGGAAACTTAACCAGAGGGTGCTGCCAGCAGAAAAGCTGCTACTTTGACATGAAGGAATAAACTACCAATTGCAACTGCAAAAGCAATAGCATTTCATGGAGCCAGGCATGTGACATCCCCTGGATGTCAGATAACGGTTTGCCATACTTGTAACTATGGATGATAATTCAGATGGTTTTAGCTTCTCTCTTATCCCCCCTCCCCCCCTCTTCTTTTATTTTTATTTTTATGCCTCATGAGTTCTCACATAATTTATTAACACTTCCATTGTTGTCCAATGAGAGCCGCAAGAGATTTTATTTTCATCCAAGTGAAATTAAGGAAAAGAATTACGTTTTAAATTTTAAAAACTGAGGCTAGCAGCCGATACTGTGATGGTCCTGAGGCGCAAATGCTTGGACAACAAAATAATTTGAAATGCTCTTGAAAATGGATTGAAAAGCACAAATTATC